>PUFA01000004.1:11092500-11337500 GCA_003508835.1 Eonycteris spelaea | reverse complement strand
TGTGACAAAGGCAGCTGGCGGAGTGTGGTGGTCCGCGTGAATAGAGGGAGGGAAGGCAATTAGGGGGCTGTGTGGTTGGGGCTTTTTACTTGTCAAACTGGAGGCTCATTGCTTTTGTTACCGCCATGTAAAGGGAAATGGCAGGGTTTTGTTTTGGTATTAAGGGCCCTAAAGATTGCTGCCTGACACTTACACAGGATGGCTGCGCAAGTCCAGCAAGAGGGGCCACGGAGAAGTATTTTTAAAAAGAAGAAAATTAAGAATTCTCACTTTTGGTATCTTTAAGCCCTTTCAGTCCCCTTTTCCTGTGTTTTGTTTTCTTTCTTTGGGTGGTGGTATTAACTTGGCCAGCGTATTAACAGATTGCTTAAAGACCAATGTCACGACAACAGTCCTGTGCTGGGTTTGGAGATAAACAGCTGGGCAGTCGGGTCGGTAAATTAAAACTATCTCCTCTATGTTAGGTGCCTCGCTTCCAGAAAAAAACAAACCTTTGCCACTGGTCTTGCTTCAAGCAAGACAAGCCCAGGATGCCTTGCGGCAGCAGGGGTATTCTCTAACCTTCATGCAAATCGGAGTTGTGTTTGCTTTTTAACACTCGGGGTAGGTAAGGGGAAAGGACAGGGAAAGGTGGTCTGGTGGGCAGAGTTTTGTCCTCTGCAACTTTCTTCTGTCTTTATCCCTTCCTGGATCAGCCACCCTGCCACACTCCTCCCCCGCCCCCCCCGTCATGTAAAATTGGACTATTTCAGGCTGTGATGTCTGAGTCTCTCAACTGCAATTAAGTTAAACCCACATATGTGTACCCGGCCCTGGATCCTAAGAGAGCCCCAGGAAAAGTAAGTTGGGTTCATGGGGTTCAGAGAATAGCCTTTGTGCCCCTTGCCGCCTCCTCCCTCCCTCTCTCTCTCTCTCCTTCTCTCTCTCTCTCCTCTCTCTCTCTCTCTTGCTCTCTCTCTCAGGAAAGCTCACAAAACTCAACAAACAGCGAGTTAGCAGTCCGACTACTGGAATGCCAGTGAACGCAGGGAGCTCCTGTCCCTCTGCTTCCAGAGAGGTCAGTTGAGACTCTCTCAGGCATGGTCTCTCCCTCTGGAAGGAGAAGAGGGTGTGCACGTATGGCAGGCAAGGCCCTACCAAGTGTCACTCCCGTGTCACTGTGACAAGAAAATATACTTTTCTCCTCCCTCCCCCTCTCCTATCCCAGCCCTCTCCCTAAAAGAAATTTGTTTTGAGGGATTTGACAATCTTGCAGATAAAGTGCCTGCCTACTACATCTGGTTGATCATTTTCCCTCATGGCTGACCGTAATTTCTTAGCTACTCTTAGCGGTAGCTCTTTCCCTGCTACCCAAGGTAACGGGTGAGGGAGGGGGACTTTGCTTAGCTGGCTGGGGGAAATGGGCCTTCCCCCTTCTTCCTTCACGGATTTTGCAGTGGTAAAGGTTAGAAACTAGAAGGAGTTTTAAAATTAAAAACAATTAAAAATTAACTGCAACCGTTGAACTAGATTATTAGGTTTCTTTTTGTTTGTATTTATTTTGTTTGTTTTGGTTTTTGAGGGATGCATGTGGAAGGGGAAGCATTAACCAAGTAATTTTAGGCAACATGAGTGAGAGCGGTGAGCATTTGGAGAATACCAAGGCAGAAATTTGGAGCCAACTCCATCTCTCTCAAGATGCTTTTTTTCAGCTCTTTAAGAGAAAGGACTAAAGGGAGGGGAAGCTGGGAGGAAGAAGAAAAGTGAGAAAAGCAGTAAGGGAGGAGAAAAAAAAGCAGGCCCGGTCCCATCTTGAAGGTACAGGGAAAGTTTTTTTTGAGGTAGAGAGCAAGAAAACCAAAGCTATTATGTACCCTAGAGATGCAATTTTAGTGGGAATGGAAGATTTGAGTGGGAAGGGAGGCACAGTGGCCTCCGGGTTCTCTCTCTTCCAGCAGTTGGGCGGTTGGCACCTCAATTTGAATTGCTGGGTGAGTAGTGGTGTGTGTGTGTGTGTGCGTGTGTGTGTGTGTGTGTGTGTGTGTGTGTGTGTCCTTCATGTCCTTGCTAATGGTCTTGACCATTAAACCTCTGTGCTTTTTTTTTTTTTTTAATTCAGATGGTGGGAAAGAAAAAAACAAAATGAGAATAAGTGGTTGACTCGAGCCTGTGCCCTTTCACGATGTATTTTTCATAGCAGTTTTTTGGGGAGGGGGAGAAAGGGTTAAAAAAAAGATGGGGTGGAGAGAAAGCTTGACTTTCATCCCAACCCTAAACAGTTATATAGCATCCAGAGCCGGCTCCCCAAGTGCGCGTAAGCTGGGATCTGGCAAGGGGTGGTGGGGTTTGGGGTTTCTTCTAACAAATAAATGTTTTTTTCTTTCACCCATCAGGGTGGGCTCCATTGGAAGAAAGAGAAGGAAAAATGACATTGCCTCATAGAGGAGTGTACTTTTTTGAAACTCGAAACATTTTCGAGCAGTAAGGCTGCTACAGTAGCAGCGCTTGTCTAAACTGTGTGTTCTGGTTTCATATTTAATGCTAACTTTCTGTTGCTCAATCTACTTGTATTTATTTTCAATCTCCAGATTTAGATGCCAGCCTTTCAGAGCTACAGTCTTCCTTGTGGTGTTTGTATTTTCTAAACTTAATATAAAATGTGTTTTGGAAACCTGAGCGAGAGGCTGCTGACAGCCCACTGTGCTGTTAATGATTAGGAAGAAGGCCTTTTCAATACCAATTTTGAGTTTAGGATACATTGCACCCTGTTGAACTGTTGGGTCAAAGCTTTTGCCATAAGCTTTGAGGATATTCTCTCGAATTTGGCGGGTGATCCCTTAATTATCTTTATTATAATTTTCTGATTTTTTTTGTTGTCAAATGGCCAAACACAGAAACGTGTGCAGTGGTTGATCAACTCTTAGATCTGATATTTTAGGGAAGAAGGAATGAGATATACTACAGACTAGAAATAGAGTCTCCTGTGTTTTCATCATCTTGGTAAATCCTATATGTCCCGTAAAAATACGGCGTGGTAGATAGCATGTCTTGGTTTTCCCTTCTGGTTGTGTGCAGCTTTCTAGTTCAGTGTACGACTGTGGAAACGGTCCAGAATCGTGGGGAAGAGGCTGCAGGCAGGCAGTGCCGACGCGTGAGCTGTGTTTCTGCGCATTTCCCACCCAGCACGGTCTCCTGTTTTTGAGGTTCCAGATCTTCATTTACTCAGATTGCTTGGGTGCTGCTTGGGTGACGGTTAAATCTTCATTCTTGATGTCTTACAGGAAGGGAGTTGCTTTGCAAGGGTGGATTCCCGACTCTAGTGATACAGATATTTTGATCTTTGTATTGTCACAACAGGCTGCCGCATCGGCATTTTCTGGAAGCAGCAGAGCCTGCAACCTTATATTCTTACGGAAACCTCCCCTTTGTGGTTTGGGGTTGGTGGGGGCCCGGCTGAGCTATGTAACGGAATTCTTTCCTTCTGCAGTATTTTGGAATGTGATGAAATCCTGACATGCCCTTCAGATTACATACTTCTCCATACATTTGAGCATTAAAGAAAAAAAAAAATTGAACTTTGCCTGGGTCTCTCCGTGGTTACCTTAAACTTCCCAGTGTGGAATCGGAGGGAGCAGCAGTGTGTTGTGTCCTTACCCCACTACAGCTCTGTGTCCTTTTCACATGTATCATTTATTGAGGCCGTAGAGGTCAGTAAAAGGATGCCCGCATTTAGGGCACCGGCAGGGCAAAATAGAGCAGAACAATGCAGTTCTGCCTTTGCATTGTCTTCCTTGCGGTCTGCCTTTGCTGAGTTCCTGCAGAATCCAGAGTTTGGGCGTTTGTGCCTTTTGGACCACGTGAAGATTGGTCATTTCTCCTTTTAGTTGACCTGTTCTTTCTAGGGGCAAATTTACTTTCTGAAGAAATGGCTGTTTCTTGAGCTTTTATCAGACTCCATGTAGCAGGCAGGAATTTCAAATACGCTTTAGATTTGAAAGTTAGGCACAGGGCGTATAAGAAAAACTAGACATTTTAATACAGCCGTTCATTGTAAATAAATTAGAAAAGTAGTATCGGATTTTGCTCCCGACTTCGTTCTCGAAACCCCCAGGATGTAATAATCATTATATACTTACAATTTATTTTAAATCAAAATTGGTGATTTCCTTTCCATTATATTTAGAATTACGTAGATTTGGGGTTGTTGTGTTTGGGGGTGGAGTTGGGGGTGGCCTGGAAATCATTATTTTTAAAAAATTGTTTTCAGTTTGAGCTTTTGGATTTCTTCATTTGGATTAGGTTAGTTTTGTTTCTGGCACTGTTTTGAAAATCTCCCTAGAAACAGCCATACCCTCTTACCCAATTTCCAAACATTCTCTGCACACTCAAACACTTAACAAGATCGATTTTGTTAATGCCAATCTTTTAATTTCCAAGGAGTAGAGAAATATCTTGTGGAAAGGTGGAGATTACAGATCCCTGGGAAATTTCTTAGAGGTGAAGTGGCCAGTTCTTCATCTCTAAGACCTGGTGGAGGGTTGGGACAGTCAGAGAACCCCGTGGCGCTGTCACGCCCCCCACTGCCCTCCGGGATGCTGTGGCATGCTCCTGGAGGGAGGCAGGCAGGAAGAAAGCCTTGGGAACTCACTGGTCAGGGGTGAGACGGAGCCTGGACCGGGCGGGCCACGACTTCAAGCTTGCAAGTGCTTTATAGGGTAGTTGCAGAGCGCGCGAGAGCACAATAGGATGCTTTCTTTTTATTGGAAAATAAATGAGAATGAGTGGAAATAAATTATGTTTAATGAACTTAACTGGAAATAATTGTTGAAGAGCCTGTGAAAGCACAGCTTTGCAGGGCCGGGCCTCGGCCGCGGCTTCACAAAGCCAAGCAGCTGGAGCACATCTTTATTTTCCAGGTTCACATGTTCCCCCTCGTGTGCCCACTCCCCCACCCGACACCTCCAGCCCCGCCCCCACCCCGCCCTGCCTCCTGTTGGGGGATTAAGAAAAGGTCATTAAGAAGAGCTGAATTTGGCCCCCTAAACCCTTAATGCTTGACAGTCTTGTTTGGTTTGTTACCAGTTGGGTTGTTATATTATGGAAGAGCAAAAAAAAAAAAAAAAAGTGTGTTTGGGGGTGGGTCGAGGGCTTAGGATGGTTTGAATTAGTTCTGTGTATATTCATGTGTATGTGAGAATCTGAATGAAAATCGACTGCACATTTTTTCTTTCCCTTCCTGCCCTATTCAATCATTTTCTTGCAAGAAGAATTTTAATGCCTGCGTGAGTACACGAGAAACTGTGAGTCGGCAGAATTTTGTAGATGACAGGGAGAAACTTCTCTCTTCCTCTTCTTGCTGTCTAAATGGATGTGATTGGGGGAGTTGGGGTGGGGAGTCAGCTGCTGATAGTTTACAAAACAGACAAGCAGCACCCAGAGTGTCAGGCTTCCACAGTTGCAGACACAGTAACTTTTGCAGCCGTGCGGCTCCGTGATTCCGCAGTAGCCCAGGCAGGGGACTTCGGCTGTGTGATGAGGTTGCGGGCTGGCTGCCTGTTCTTTTCTGCATCTCACAGGCAGACTTTCCTTCAGCCGCCTCATTTCTCCAAACAAGACTCAAACTCTGGGAAGCCTTCTCTTTTTTATTTCTTATTTTCAACAGGCAGTGCTATGGTATCAATCGAAGTCTTATCCAGGGGGACAATGCGCCGTTAGCTGGGCGCAAGGCCTTAGGAAGGAGCAGCGTGCAGCCACGAGCCGACCCTGGGCACTGCCCTCCATGGGTCCTCACTGGCTGGGCTTCTTGGAGCTGTGAGGACATAGGGTGACATGATTAAAGAAACTCATTTGGCCAAGGTGGAAGTCCAGCTGCCACCCTTTCCTCTGTGTATATAGGAAGTCTGCAGGATACCACAGCACGATGTTCACCTGATAGGTGGGGGTGGGACTGTGTGTGCAGGCCAGGACCCAGGTTGCCCTGTATCTCTTTGAGGTGGTTGGAGCAGCTGAAGTGGTTGCTGATTGTTGGGGCGATGCGTTGTTGGGACAGGAGGCTTAGCTTCGCTGACTGTTCCAACACCCTTTGGCACATAGTCTAAAAAAAATAGGGCTGCCTGAGTCACCAAGGGTTTGTTGATGAGTAAGAAATCGCCCCTTGTTCACCCCCAGCCCCTCCTCCTCACCAGCGCGCCATGGCTCCAGTGACGTGCAGCATCTGTTAACGTGTTGCTGGTTGCCATTGGCCTTGGTGCAGCCACAGTAAGCGGCATCTGGAAAAATGCGTTGGAGATGAGCGATAAAACCCATTTTTTTCTGTAAACTGGAAGGGAAGTTCCCTTCCTGATGCTGGTTTCAGACGCTGGGAGGGCTGGTAACCTAAGACCACCGAAGACCTACATCCACCCTGGGGAGGGGAGAAGGCTGACAAATGCTCCTCTGTGCTGCTTTTGTTTTATTGTGCTGGGCTCGTAAAGGCACTTTCTGGCCCCATTTTTCTTTTGCAGAAAGGGAGAGCAATAGGGGAGTATTGAAGAGGAGGGCCGGCGGAGAGCCAGGGCGAGCAATGGCTCTATTTGTTTTCAACGTCTGTTGATTAATAGGTTGCGAGGTGAATGGCAGGCTTTCATTCCCTTTGGGTTCCCCACAGTTACAGAAGGTTGAGGGGTTGGGGTTAGAGGAGGGCTAGCAGGGGGATCTAGAAATGCCTGAATCAATCTTTCACTTGCCAGGTTCCACATCATGAGCCGTGTTCAGGCGGGCGTGGGGCGCTTGGCGACGAGGGTGGCATGGCCAAGTTGCAGAACACTATGCTTAAGGGTTCTTGAGAGGTCAGAGGTCAGCCACACACACACACCCCCATTCCACCCTGCTGTAGTTGGATGGATACTTTGGGTGGAAAGGCTTTGTGCTCTTTGAGGGCTGTTAAAGGACCCTTTCTTTATAATTTTAACTATTCAGTACTCAAAACCCATAGAGCTTAATGAACAGAACTGGGGAAGGCTTAGTTTGGGGTTACAGCCATTTCTCCAGACAGAAAGTGTAAAAGCCTTGATGATTTTAAAGTTTGATGAGGATTTTGGTTTTTTTAATAGATATTATTTACTTCACTTTATTTCGGTTTTTCAGCTGACTTCTTTTTGAGTTCTGGTCAGCCGGAACGGACCACACATGGTGTGTCTCTGTCACTAGAATCCTGCTGGGCCCTGATACTGCTTGAGTCTGTATTGGAGAAGCAGAAACATCTTATTACCTCCCGTAGTCAGCCAATGCTGTAAAAACCCCTTGTAAAAATACTTGGTGCCCTATGGTAGGGATGCCTTGGCTGAGGCAGGGAGCCTGGAGCCACTCCTAATTTGGGGTGTTTTGGGGGTGTAGGGGACATTGTTTACTGAAACTGGTCTAGGTTCCAGAGACTGGTACATGGGAGATTGGGGACAGTTCCCTTTGTGAGTCCGGAAGCATCTGAATCCAGTTGGGAAGGTTGGCACAGGCTGAGCTCATGGGGTGCAGCTCACTCTATCAGCAGGACAATGAATCCCATCCCAGAGCTTTCTGCAGTCACAGTAGGGGTCTGGAGTCTGGCAGGTCAGGGTACAAGGCCTGGAAATACCACCTTCCCCAAGGCCTGTGACTTCAGGACAAATTTCTTCACCTGCTGTGTGGAACTGATAACACATGCCTACTACTTCATAGGTTTGTTGAGAAGACTTAGTAGATAAGAGCATATCACACCCAACACAGAGGCAGGTACAGAGCCCACTGAATGGTGGCAGGGTGAGATGTGCTGGTGTTGACTGGGGAGCTTCAGGAATAGCAGTTGGTCGCTGCTCCTGTCCCCTGTCCTCCCCTCAGATCATCTAGACAGGGGTTCGAGGTGGCTCCATGGGCGAGCTTCAGGTGCTGATGGTGTGATGTATCTGGGCAACTGTGGCGTAACTCCCTGAGTTTGTGTGGAATACTTCATGAAGGTTTGCTGTTTTTGTGGCTCAGAGATTCCTGGTGTTCATCGTATTCTTAAAGGGTTAAATATCAGTAAATTAGACTCTCCATATAGCTACCCGTGACAGCCACCAGCACAACCTTGAACGTTACTTAGCTGTCCCTGGAGGTAATGATTTTGTGCCCAGGTAGTTTTGAATATTTAGATAAAGCCGTTCCCTAAAAGTACCTGGTTTTAGGTTGCAGTTGTTTACCTTGAACACTAGACTCCATTTGTGAAAGGATAACGGGGTAGGAGATAACGCCAGCACTCCCAGGACAGACTTTTGCTTTAATTTAGACTTTCTGGATCATTAATTTCGAGAAGTTTGTCTGTACCCCTCCCCCAAGAAAGCTGCTTCTCACACCTGAATTTTCTTAGGGTGGCCCAGTGTTGAACCTAATCCTTAAAGGCCTATTTAAAGAAGAGGGAGCTCTTAGAAGAGAAGGGAGAGAAGTCGAAGGGGCATTTCCTGTGTGCATGGTTTTGCCTTTCATTTTTATCAGCTCCTCTTTTAGGGCCATCACCCTGATTCTGGACCTTGATCATTCCGGACTATTTTTATTTAATGTTCAGCTCTTTATTAGCATAATAAAGTGATCTTTTCCAAGGAGATAATGAAATATATTTACGAGTTGACTGTCATGTTTTTAAGAAGGGCATGCCTGAGGAAGAGTGCCCATAAAACATCCATACGTTCTTGCCCCATGATGAACATCCGTAGCTTTGCAATAAGGACTGAAGTCTGCGGCTGCATTTTCTCCCCTGTGAATTTGATGAGAAGAGACAGGAGGGAAAGTGAGTCTCGTCTTCATTGTGCATCATCATTAGTATTCGCTGACAGTAGTTTTCAAAAACTTTGCATCGCATGAGCAGCTATGTATCAGGCACTGCGTTAAGCACTTTGTAATCCTGATCTCTTAATTTTCACAACAAGCCTATAGAGGTAGACACAGAGACTGCAACGGAGGCCTGGGAGAAGTCGCACAGTTAGATTGGTGAAGTAGAATTTAAAACTCGGCCTTTCTTGAATTACAGATGCACTCTTGGTCACCGTGCACATGCAGTGGACTCAAACCATCTTTAAGGCCCTGTGACAATAGAGTGTAAGACTAGATGGTTTCTGAAGGCCCGCCCAGCCCTGTTCTGTGATTCTGTGTGGACCCCATTTGCCGAGCACTGCCGTGTACTGAAACGAGTCTGTGAGATTGGCTCCAGCCTTCTCTTCCTGTAATGCTTGCAGTTGAGATTTGCTGCAGTTTATGAGATTGTGCTCACCCCTTCCACACGCTGGGCACGACGGGGGCCATGAGTTCTAGAAGACACAGCCCATGTCCTTGAGGAACTTAGCGACGGTAGCACCAAGGAAGGTGCATACATGACCTCAGCAATGGGCGTAATGTGACATAGGAAGAAAGGAGTGGGGGTCTGAGCCTGGAGAGATGTGGGCATTTCTAGAAGAACGCCTTCCGTTGTGAACGCAGTGCAGGCGCAGGCAGGTCAGACGAAGCAGCAGTCGGACCCTGGTCTCTGCAGATACCACTGTATTCCTCCTGCTTTGCTTGGGAACCGGTCAGTCAGGCGTGTGGTTGTATTGTTCCATGGGGATCTGCCCGGTATGAAATCATGATTAGAAAATAGAACCATGTCCATTTTCCCTTCTAAAGCTTGGCAGAAGTTAAACTTCACATCCCCTTCACTCTACCCCCATGCTTTGGAGTGTTGACCACACAGGGAAAAACTAACTGGCTGGGCTAAGGGGTGCAGAATGGCATGAGGATGGTGGCGGCCAGGACAGGTGCCCAGCTTTTGTTAGAATCACCTTCTTACGTGTAATGAAGAGAAAGGGAGAATTAATTTAAACTCTCCACACTCCCAGTAAACTCCACTGTTGCCCAAATGTGGTCTTCGTCCTTTGTCAGCCAAGTTGAGAAAGAAGTTCCCCCCATCATTGCCTGTTAGTCTTGCTTAGAAGGCAGCCGTGGGATCTGCGCTTCTGTACTGCAGACGAAACCATGCCTTCGGGCAGCTCCTCCCTAAGCCACCATTCCTGTGCTTACCTTGTGCCAGGGTTTGTGTTAAGCCCTTTCTGCAGAGTCTCTTAAGGACTAGGACTTGATCGATGATTAGGACTCAAGTCTCTTGTAACCTTTGTGCTTGTCTATGCCCGCGTGGCTCTCTGGTCAAGGGCTTATGGCTGAACAGAAGAGCGCCACCTGTGACACTCAGTTGGCAGATCCTAATGCCTAGGCCCTGAACCCTCACTTGTGCTGAATCGGCTCCCCTCCCGAGAGCTTTCCTAGGATTGGGCCTCTACATTGGTGATAAGCATCCTGAGAGATGCTCGATTCAGCCAGGGTTGAGAACTACAAATTTTACCGCCCACTCTCAGCCTTTTTGTGTTCACTGTGGGTTGTACACTTGCTTCCTTCCAATGCATATGGCAGTCCTATTCCCTGGTAATCTTGCAACCTCTGAGTGACAGTCTTCCGTCCTCTTGGCTAACCACGCTTCTTACCACTGATCCCACCGGTTTTCTGCTCTTACTGTAAACTGTCTGTGACTGTTTCATTTAAATGCTTTCATTTTAGTGGGTAAGTATCTTTCCAGTCAAATAGAAAACTTCTAGAAGGCAGCAACAGTCACCTTCCTTTCCTCCACTCCATCTGACTCCTTCTGTCCCTTTCTCCTCCCTCGCCCTTTCTTTTTTCCTCTTCACCCTAGCACATAGTGGGAGCTTATTTGGGGTTACTTTTCAAGCTGTCTTCATCAGAATTGTTCTCCTACAAGACTCCTCGGTGCCCGTCCATGAGAGGCTGGCACTAGCCTCTGGGCAGTAACCCTTCACCCTGCTGGCCTCGGCCTGCCCAGCCCTTCACGGCTGCTGCTAAGGACGCGTTAGTGGTTCCAAAGCTCCCTCTGCTTTGGTACTTTTAACCCTAGTGTTCTGACTGCAAAATGATAGCTCACCATACAAGCCTACAAGCAACTAGCCGTCCTTTTTCTCCTAAAATATCCAGTTGTTTAGGCATCATTAAACCAGGCTATTAAAAATGTTGACTTCTTTCTCTGTAGTTTATTTTCTGGAGCCTCCAAGAAAGCCATATTTTTCTTTTCAGAATAAACTCGTGAAAAAGTTAGAAGTACATTTTAAAGAGTAACTGTGGTAAGAAATACTCTTTCCATGTTATACCCCTTTCTCACCTATTTAAAAAAAAAAAAAAAAAAGATAAGAGCCAACTGCTTGGTGGTCCCTGAACTCAAGAGGCGCTAGTGGGCAGCACTAGAACCTGACTCCCTTTCTTCTAATGCAATTCCTTTTCCTTGATGTTAATGCAAGTTGTGCCTTCCTAAAAGTACTAAAAGGAAATGAAGACACGTTCTAAAATGAAACTTGACTCTAATCCATTCATCATCTAATACTAGCCTCTTTATCTTCCCTGATACCTAATCTGGTTAAATGTCCCTGTTGTAGGATTTTAGTGAAAATCCTCTATTGGGAATAGGGTTTTTTGCAATTGGATTACTCTCAGTAAATGGCCCAGTAGTTCGCTTGTTTCAGCTTAATTTTTTCTTTGTGATCTTGCTGGGTTAAGTTATAGCATAGCAGAGCGAAGGGGGTGGGGTGGGCTGAGAGCGTGGTCGGGGAAGCAGAGGAGAATAATTTGGGAGGGTCTGGTCATGGCAACTAGAAAAATCTTAAAAATGCTTTTTTTTTTCCCTGCTTCTCTTCACCTATCCACCCTTCCCAAACACAGAAATGTCTGTACTTCGTTTTCCAGGACTGCCCATTTCTAAAACGTACACACACACACACACACACACACACACACACACACATTTATTAGCCCAATTCATCATCATCCAGTTAATTTGCTAGAGTTCCCTGATGACTTCCTAATGAGTCAGGCTGTTGTAATCTGCATAAAATATGCAGGTGCTTGCTTGAGAGCTTTCTGGTGAAGTTCACACTCCCAGCCAGGCCAGGAGTGGGCTTTTCATCCACAGTCTCTGTAAAGGATTGACATGCCGGCTGGTTCTGAGGGGCAGGAGCCCGGGGTGGTGGCTCAGGAGGCTGGGTGGGTGAGATTCGGGCCCTGCCGGGTTTCTTGTGACTGATGGTTTTCCTTGCGCCACCCCCGCCTCCTCCTCGTAGAGCAGCGGGGTAGGAGATCCACCCCCTCATGCAGGAGCACAGTAGGCCTGGGAGATTAAAGTCCCCTCTTCCGATGTACCTGCTGATGGGAAAAGTGCAAACTGTGGGCTCTGTGCTCGGTGGCGGTGGAGAAGGTATTTTAAAAGCCAGGCTCGGTGGGGAGGTAGAAACTGACGCGAACCTCCCAGAACGCTGCCTCACAGCTACCTGTTATCTTTGCTCCATGGACGGGGCCAGGGCGGCCGGCGGAATCGAGTGCATCTTAACAAAGTCCAGGAGGGAGGGCGTGGTCAGGAGACCCACAGGTTGTGCGGCCGGGGACCTGGCTTGACGGTGTCTTTCTCTGTTGCTTTCCTTCCCACAGTCGAACAAAGTGCCGGTTGTGCAGCACCCTCACCATGTCCACCCTCTCACGCCTCTCATCACGTACAGCAATGAACACTTCACCCCGGGAAACCCACCTCCACACTTACCAGCTGACGTAGACCCCAAAACAGGTAGGCCGCGTGCCCGGGCGCCAAGAGAATGCGCTGGTGGGAGTTTGGGCTTGGCCGGGGGCAGTAGTGAAGTGGCCTCCGGGGAGGCCGGAGCCTGGCGAGGGGCTGGCTTCCTGTCTCCTCTGAGGAAGTCCATTGGTAGCGCCCAAGTGCTCTAGGGCGCCAGGTACCCCTAGGAGGGAGGCTGTCTTGGGAACCTGGCTGTGAATCGCTCAGTGTTCCTCAGGAGTAGCTCACGGTTTCGAGGGCCGCAGACTTGGAGGTGGTAGTCGTTTTAGATGTGTCTCCTGGGCTCTTCTTAGCTCCTTGGGAGCACAAGAGCCCTAACGCCATGGCTCCCTGAAGTGCTGGTTCCACTGATGACTGGCGGGCCCCAGTCACTTGATGATGACTCACTGGCACAGCCAGTAAGAGACCTCATCGCTGGATTCCACATTCTCCCCACGACAACATCCTGGGTATGATCGAGCCCATTATACAGACGTGAAACCCAACCCCCTGGGGTTTCTTTTGTATCATACGACAACCAATAGGATCTCAAGCGGAAGTTGCTGTGTTTTCCTTCAGCCTTGTCCCCTCCTTTCCATCCTGTGTGCTCATTGACTGCTTTTTCCCCAGAGGGGACAGAGAACCCACCACAAGGTTTAAACCAGGCAGACAGCCGCAGTTCAAGGTCAGGTGGCCTTGGGAGAACAGCTGGGGCTGGGGCATCTTACAGGCTGGGTGGTGGGTGCACTGGCTGGAGTTTCTCTTCCCGGCCAGTTAATTAGAAGGATGGATTTAAAATGGCTATTCCATGTCACTTTGTCAGAGGGAATTGTTTGGTGTTGGGCTGAGGTAGACTGCCTGTTCAGGCGGCGTTTGCTGCCCCTGAATGAAGCCACACATTAGCTGGTTTTTACCAGCCTCTGAGCCCCCTTTGTGCTCATGGCGGGGGGAGCCGAGCCTGGCGCTCGGATGGCGGAGAAGCCTGCCAGCCGGCCCCAGGCTGCACGAGTGAATGGCAGCATCAGCGTCTCATTTAAATAATGGTAGTACAGGGAATAGCTTTTAAATGGTTATCGTAAAACATATGATTAACGTCTGTGGACTGTTTACTTTTCCTCCATGAACATTCTTTCAAGTGTGCGAATGGCTTGGTGTAGGGTCCAAGCCCGGCTAAATCTGTTTGGTTTTTGTAATAGAGAGAAAGCAATGTCTACATGAAAATGTCACCCAGGGAGACTTAATTTACAGATTAAAAGCTTCCTGAATGAATTAAAAAAAAAAAAAAAAGAAATAGTTTTCATCCACGAACACATAGCTCATGCCCTTCAATACTGTTTTAATTCTATGGTATTGTTCCTTTGGCTTCCTACGTGAGCTGTGCAGATCAGCTCCTCGGCGTCAGAATTGCTCCCAATGCTCTTCCTTTCTAAGAATTGATTGCTGGATGTGCTCCCATGGAATGAAATGAATGAATGAATGCTCCTGTGGCAAGGGCTTTTGGGATTCATTCCTGTGTGCTCTTGAAGGCCCTGAACCTACCCCCGCCCCCGCCCCCAATGACACAGCAGTACCCAGTCAGCAGGTGGGGTTAACTCACGCTGGTGACTGTCCTTTAGAGAATTAGTTTCTAGAATTGAGTTTGCCAGGTCTCCAACATCTCCTGTCACTTCAGTTCAGATTCTCCCTTGGATAAGATGCCATGTCATTTGGTGAGTTTCTCTTATATTACAGTTCATCTTCTAGGCTGAGGTGGAGAATTCTGAAGAAGGCAAGGGTAACCTTTCCAAAAGCCGTAACTCAAAAAGTATATCAGAAATCAGAGTAAACTCGTCTTTATGAGAGTTAGAGTACATCATTAAAGAAACTGAAAAGACAAGTTGTGAGGGCAAAGGGAATTGTCACTTGATCACCTACTGTGTGCCAAGCCCGTTAGATTTTTTTTTTTAATTCAGATAACCACACCAATCACATGAGGCAGAAATACTCATTGGCATTTTGTGAATTTGTCTGTGTGTTTCCCCAGTGTATCGATCATCTAGAATGAGATAAACCAATTTTTTGAACTGGGGCGGAGGGATGATGAGACGAAACTTCCCGACAACTCTTAGGCTCATAATCACCAAAAGAACCTCACGCCAAGATTACAGGAGAGGTGTCTGCTTCCATCCTTTCCCTGTTCCCATCTCTCAACAGTTTCTCTTTCCCTCTCTCGCTCCTTTGCACCTAAAATGCGCTTCTTTACTCAGGAATCCCACGGCCTCCGCACCCTCCAGACATATCCCCGTACTACCCGCTGTCGCCCGGCACCGTGGGACAAATCCCCCATCCGCTAGGATGGTTAGTACCACAGTAAGGAGTTCCATTTTTTTAATTTCCTTTTTGTTTCTTACATGGGCATGCTTATTATTTTTTCTGCGCACGTGTGTGTATGTTTTAGAAGACAGGTTGGTAAGAGAGGGCAGTGGGAGTTTGTGGGGGAAGGGTCTTGCTGAGATGCCCCATGGGAGAGTGGGCAAGCCAAGGGCCATTTAATGGGTTATGTAGGAGAAAGAAGTGATACTTAGCGTTCTGAACCCATGGTCCCCAGAGGCTCTAGGTTTCTCTCTGTGAAGGGAGGTGCCCTTAAGATACTTTGGGAATCGCAGAAGGCGCTGAGGGCTTCTGTCCAATGAAACTGATCATAGCTCTTCTGCTGCTGGCTGCCCAGACATGAGTGCTGTCACTGGATCGAGGTGGCAGTGGAGTGACCACGGGCGCAACCTAGTTTTGAAATCCAGGGATGGGAGTGGGAGTTATTCTTTAACAACCCCACCACCTTATTACAGCTGTGGCTCCCAGTGGTGGAAAGTTTTGTCTATTGAGAAGCTCCATGTTATTCAACCAGCATCTCTCTGAGATTCTACATATTAAATGCTTGACCTAATTATGGGGTGGGGATGGGGCAGCTGGACTCTTACTCCAACGTGTGGGGCCTTCCTGCCGGCCCTAGCTCCCAGCAGCGCCCAGATCATCCAGTTGCCTTTTGTAATTTGCCTTCCCATCACCATGTCTTGGCTTTTACATTACCACCATTAACCTTCCCTAGATAACTTTAAAAAGTGTGTAGAAAGGCCTTTAATACCTAATCATACCATGTATGTGTGTACGCTTGCATGTGTGTAATATGTTTTGTGATTGTGTGTTTTTGTGTATTTTTCTGTGTGTCTATATTTGATCTCTACTGCTTAAAAAATACAGGACAATTTGTTGACTCTCAACAGGAATAAATCTTGGTAAAACATTCAAGCTTGGGTCTTGGAAAGACAGCCTTTCATAACCTAAAGGAAGATATAATTTTGGAGTGGTTTCCCACCCCTCATTCTACCCGTATTTCTCCAGTTTAACAGATTCTACTCTGTTTTTGTTTGTTTTTAGAAACAACTGTGTTATGTAGTAGCTGCACTAAATACCACCCCGAGTGTATAGTTTCTGATTTTTTTCCCCCTTAATTTTGTTTGGGAAGGTAGACATGGACTGTCAACACGAGCTTGAGTCCCATTTCCTCAAGTCGTTCTCAGTCATCATTTGCCCCATTCAGCGGATGGGGAAATGTTTGAAGGCTACTTAAAAAGACTCAGACTACCCTCTGTCAGGAAAAGTTGTGTGTCTTTCATGAGGATGCTATTTTGCATGTTGCTGTATTTTTTAATTATTGTAATGAGGTGTGATTGTCTATTGGTTACCCACAATTCTTCTTGGGGACTCTCCCCCCCGGTAACTCTTGTCAACACTTGTTAATTTGACAAAAGGCTACAAATTAAGCTCTGTTAATTTAATGTTTTCTCACCGAGATCTAAATACCGAAAGAGGCCCAAAGCGCAACTGAAGTCCTTTGATTCACTGTACTTTATTTTGGTATAAATTTACATTCATTATTGTTTTCCTTTGGATGTGTAGCCCTCAATTAGTGTGATGGCTCCATTAAAGCAAGCGAGACTTCGCCTTTAATTATTACAACAAAACACCTAGTTTCAGCTTGGGGAGAGGGTCTCTATTGACATAAGCAGAGGTTATAAAATTTAATTAGCCATTCCTATCAGATTTATGGCATTCAAATTTTCTGTGTTTCTTCCCTTTGATCCTTCCTGTACAATCCCCAAGATTTTTGTTCTGATCAAATGAGAATAAAGCTTACTGTGCAGAGTGAACTTCTCCTTTTTCTTTTTCTTTTCCCAACCCCCATCCCTGTTTGCACTCTCTCACTCTGTACCCCTCTTTGTAGGCAAGGTCAGCCGGTGTACCCAATCACGACAGGAGGATTCCGTCACCCCTACCCCACAGCTCTGACGGTCAACGCTTCAATGTCCAGGTGAGTTTCAAGCACAGGGCCTTCCACCAAGGCCATGGCTGACTTCAAGAAAGTTCTTATGTTGCTACCCGGCCGTCCAGGGCTGCTGATACATGTGAATCTAATGGTGTAAGACCCAGCGAACATTACGCTTTCTTTCTAAGAAAATGCTGAAAAATTATCCTGAACTTCCCAGGTAGGTGATGGTGAAATTTCAGGGTCAAATTTTTGAGTCAGTCAATGGAACGGTATCTTTTGTGAGAGTTGAAGAAGGCAAAAAGAAGTGGTTAGAACATTCAGAGCTTATTACGGTGTTGTTTCTCTGTTGCCCTGTACTGGATGAGGAAGGAAAGGGTGGAAGTAGCTTTATTATCATACAAAGAAGAGTTTGAGGAAAGGTTATTGGTCTTTTCAAAGCTCAGACTCTTCAGTGTCAGTAAGAAAGGACACCCCCCTAAAGTATCACCATTCAGTAGAAATATCAGGTGAGTCACACATGGATTTTACGTTTTCTAGCAGACAGATTGAACAAAAGTTTTTAAAAAATGGTGAAATTATTTTAAATATTTATTCAGCCCAGTAGAGTCAAAATATTATCCTTCTGACATGCTGTCCCCGTTAAGCAACTATGAACTAGATTTTTACATTCCTTCTTACACTTAGTTGTTGAAATTCGATGTGCCTTTCATACTTATAACACGTCTCAGTTTGGACTGACCACATTTCAAGTGGTGGCTAACTACCACACTGGCCTGTGCAACTATGAAACTTTGAAAGTTAAAAAAAAATCACACGCGTGTGTCTTTAAGCATAGAAGCACATATACAGCATGCGCACATACACTTGCATGTGTGTCCCTAGGTCTTTCTCATCCCCATGCTCTCCTTTTCCTCCCTCTAATTAATTCTGGCTAATTTTTCAGTGACTGCTAGTTTATTTACAAACCGGTTGGCAGCGGTATGTTTAAGTAGTCACTAATTGCTCCTAATGATAGTTTTATTTTCTGTTCATCTGATTTTCAGTCAAGTTAATTAAATCGGTGGAGGTTTAGACTTTCCTGATGGACTGCAACAACTAATCCATTTTGATGATGGCACATGATTCAATTAGCATGCATTACATGGCAAGGATGCTGACCCCTCAATCTCCGTAGCCACCATGGGAACCAAAGACCAGAGGAAGGGTTGGAAAGACAGGCCAAGATGCTTCTTTTTCTGCTTACAAAACAGTGATTGGGGGAGGGGGGGAGTAAAGAATCACATTCATGAAAAAGAACTATAACATATCTAACCTGTAATTCTGCCATGGCTATCCTTCAGGTATCAAGATCCATTCCCACGTTGATAGGTCATCTCAGTTCCCAAATCCACACCAGCGTTGGTCAGGCAGGAGAGTGCTGTGTGTTCTCCCTTGAGAAGAGGAAGGACGTATTCCTTAAATAATGTCATCGCAGCCTCACCAAGCATGGGAACAAAGGGGGAGTCTCCCAGGAGGAGAGCTACTTCTGAGTAGCTTAGAACCCATAGCTCATCCTCCATCCATCCCCGCATTTATATGATGCACCTGATTGTTTTTCATGTTTGTTTATTTGGCACATTCCAGAGGTTAAAAGCGGTGAAGTAATCACAGGATAGGGATTGGGGTTAAGCTTATTGATTGAATTATCATTAGGAGGTTAGTGGATGGCTTATAGGTGAGCAGAGAGGGTGGAGGAAAGGAAGGGAAGGGTGGGTGGAAAGGTTAGGGGCTCCAGGTGCAGCGGGGGAGGCAGCGATTCCCCAGGTAGGCCTTATGAAAGGTAGCTAGTTAAAAAGCATATACAGCAAATTAAATACATTATTGTGGTAATGGGACGACAGAAGTATAGGTCTATTATACTTATGGCAGTTACAGGAAATGTAGGCAGCTTGCCCTGTTCCAGAACACCCTTTGATATTCATTCTATTCAGCAGTGGGGCCAGGACTTCTCAGAATTAAGTGATGGGTCATTATACTTTAAACACCATGGAGAAGCCTAGATTGGCAATTAAACAGCTCTTGCTGACACTCACTTGTGCCACCCTGTGACCCCCTTTAGATTGAGATGTTGGAGCTCCGGGCCCTCAGCCTGCTAAATTGGCGCAAGGCTCTTCTCCTGACGAGAGCAGGCTCTGAAATCTGCCGGCTTCAAAGGGAGAGAGATCATGTATAAACCATAATGTGGGTGCACCGTGGCTCACAAAAAATAAGGCAGGAAGAGATGAAATGTTACAAGTGCAAGGAGGAAAATGAGAGAATAATGACAAACCTAATGCAACTCAAAGCCAGATTGTTGCACAGGAAAATGCATCCTACTGCTTGTGCATAAAATCAAGGCCGGCAGATGACATCCAGTTAACAGAAACGTGTCAGCAGTGAAGTAAAGTGAGAGTGAGTAAGAGAGAAGCCCCTGAGACAGCCAGAAACAAAAATTAGTTGTCCTTAACAAGTTAAGGTTCATCATTATATTCTGGCTTGGAGCCATAAAAGCAGACGGGGGTATATAATGAGCTGCTTAGAATTTTTAGGGTGTTTATTGCATTTCGTGAAACAGTTGTCTGTGGAAAGGAATTTCTTAAGGAAAGTATGCATATAGCCCCCCACCACCACCCCCACACACAACACACACAACCTTTCTCTGCTATACATTTTCCCGATGCATGAGTATGTATGTGTATAGGTATGTGAACTTGGAAGTGTTCGTTCTTCATGGCTGCACTGGAAAATTCCTCCCACCCCACGGTGCACTCAGACTGTGTTATCTCCCTGTGGTTTTTGGTGTACACACATTCACACATACACTCACACACAGGGTTTTTTATCTCGATCCCTCCCTCTCTCCCCCGCTTCTCCTACCCCTCCTTTCTCTCCCCGTCCATCCATCCATCCGTCCATCTCTCTCTCATGTCAGTACACATATTCTCATTGAGCAGGAATGGAACATATGTATTTGAGGAATGTCAAGCCTTTGAAATTCACAGTAAAAGCTGCCACTCCACCCACCCCTTCACCAAGGGCTTCCAAGAACACATATTCTTAAGTTTCCTCAGAGGCCTTCCAGCAGTGGAAGGAACAGGGCATAACTTGGGGCCCAAGTGCCCCCAGGGGTTTGCTTTCCATTTCTTTAGGGTTTAGGGGGTAGAGGTTCTTTCGATTTTTTTCTCTTTTATTCTCATAATTCATTCATATTCTCTCTCAGCTTTTTTTTTTTTTTAGTCCTAAAAGGGCTTGCTTAATTTTTATTAAATCATGTAATTGTTACCAACTTTGGATATTTTCACATTTGTAAAGGCAGAGGCAGGAGAAATTACATCGGGATGGAATTTCTGAGTCACGTGTCCACTGTGATTCTGGGCCTCTGTCAAAACTCTCTGGGTCACTGGTTTTGTTGTATTTCGTTTTGCTTGAAGTCACAGAAACCGTTGATGACTTTGAGTGAGGACATCTTAGTCATTCCTTTAGGAAGGGTGGTTCTTCTAACCCAGTACAATCATGGTGACTCCAGGCAGATCAGAAAACGTGAAAGCTGTTCATCTAAGCCAGTTGTCAGTTTACAGATGGACCAAGAGTGTTTTGAAATTATTTTGGCATGTCCCGGCTGGTTTGCATGCTGGGAAATGCCAATTCAGGGCCTAAACAGTGTTTCAAAGCACTTTCCTAAAAATACACAGATTATTGGAGACAGCACAAACTTTATTTACCTTTATTTACATTCTTGATAACCATCTAGAAGGCCTTTTAATGCATAGGCAGTATGTTAAGTAAAAGTAATTTAGGAATTCTAACCTTTAAAGCAGCAAAGGGCACAGAAATCAGAATCCAAAGCTTTACGTGCGTGTGTAAAATAGTACTTTTTTTTGCGTCTTGTTTAAAATATCTATGACTTCTGATGAGAACCACATAGGAAGTACTTAGATTTTCCGCATCTTTCTACCTTACTCTCTCCCATTCCTGTCAAAACGACGGGGCACTGCAAAGGAAGAATAAAAATTTCATTGCACTGTGCCATCAGAATGAGGCCTAACGAGGCATGTGCAGCACTGTCAAAAACGTGTGTATACTTCAGCCACATTAATATTTTACCTAGTTGTCAATATACAACAAAAGATTTCACCTTTCATTCTAGAGCTGATTAGGACTTAGGAAATTGTCTTCTTAGACGCCAAAATAATGCCTCAAAAAAACAAGTGGACGTGTGATTTCTAGCAGGTAGTCCAAGCCTACTTTTCCGCCCAAGTACATCAGTTAAATTTGTCTTTTGCTAAAGATGTTAAAAATCGTAATGTCTCATGTCAGTAACAATAATGAAGGGGAAGATTGGCTTTAATGACATTATGAGAATCATTATGTTTAATTTATCGCTAATTAATGCTGACAGGTTTCATATGCCTTGGGTTGCTTTCATGTGAACGTTACATGCTGTTTTTTTTTTTTTTAATTGTGTGTACACATCCCTCCCCATTCATTCATTTTGATTCTGACGATTTACACAGCTTTCTGTCTTCTAGGTTCCCTCCCCATATGGTCCCACCACATCACACTCTACATACGACCGGCATCCCCACCCGGCCATAGTCACACCAACAGTCAAACAGGAATCCTCCCAGAGTGACGTCGGCTCACTCCACAGCTCGTAAGTATTGCTCTTGTGATCGCTTTCCCCTTTGCCATCGTGTCTAGTTCATCATTGCTGGCACGGTGGCTGTTGGGTTGGTGGCTCTGCCTTGGGTTCTCTGCGCTGCCTGTGGCTCCGGCAAATACCCTGTGTGTGTGGACTCTGGATCTTGCAGACAGGCTTTCGCAGAGGGTGCCTGCTGTGGGGCAGACGAGCACTCCTATTTTTGTGTACTTGGATGGACTGGGCTTTACAGTCATGACTCTGTCCCTAACCCCATCATCGAGCATTTGGCGCTCCATCCTATAAGCATGAGACTGGCCGAGGTAGAAAGGACCACAGGTGCTTTGCCCTCTGGCCTGGGAAAATTGTGTATTTGTGAAACTTGAGGAAGTGATTACAAAATCGCCTCTCTTCCCCTAGTCCCTCCCCTGGCTGTTTTTGTTCCATTTTCCAGGGTGGAGAAGACCAAAAGTGGAAGCGTGCTTTTCATTCAGACTGCTGGGTTTGGGCGTTGAGAAACCAAGGAGAAACGGGCTCTTTGCTGTGGAGGAAGTTGGCCCTCACGATCGTTCATTGGGTGGGGTCTGTCTGTTTTGTCTACATCCAGAAAGCATCAGGACTCCAAAAAGGAAGAAGAAAAGAAGAAGCCCCACATAAAGAAACCTCTTAACGCGTTCATGTTGTATATGAAGGAAATGAGAGCAAAGGTCGTCGCCGAGTGCACGTTGAAAGAAAGCGCGGCTATCAACCAGATCCTGGGGCGACGGGTAGGTGGCTCTCCCCCTGGAAGAAGAGGGTGAGAATGGACTAGGATGCAGTAGGTGGAGTGACAAAATGCCCCCGTCCTCGTTTGCTTGGAGAGGCCTTTCGTGTTAGCTACGTTGTGACCCCTTCAGGGGCTTTCGTGGGCTCAGGACCAGTGACCGCATTCGACTGACGTACAGAACAGCCAAAGCCATCATCTTCCCCATCCCCAGAGAGAGAACAAATGATAAAATGGCATAGACGACAATTCATGTTTTGTGTAAGTGCTCCCGCTAGTGCCAGGACCCTTCAGACTGTCAGTATATGCAGGTTCTATCATTTCTGATGGACTCATCCAAAAAAGAAGTGTTACTTATCCCCTGGCCGCAGTGGGTTTGTGATGCCTTTGCGTGTCTTTTCCCTCCCCCTTCCTTTCTTGTTCCCTCCAGTGGCACGCACTGTCTAGAGAAGAACAAGCAAAATACTACGAGCTGGCCCGGAAGGAGCGACAGCTTCACATGCAGCTGTACCCTGGCTGGTCTGCACGGGATAACTACGTAGGTGGATCATTTTTCTCAAGACTGTAGACGTGCTGGTTGTCCACGTGGACAAAGGGAATGCTAACTGCCCCTCGGATTAGCCTCAGAACCATTCGTCTTCCTGCTCTTGGGATTGTTAGCATCCCGACCGAGCACCGGTGGGAGGGGAGGGTCTTATCCTGGCCTCCAGTGTGGCTCTATCAGCATAGTTCTTCAGGGGGAAGCTGCCGTTCTAGCTCAGGACCCATGAGGTCAGTTTAGGGCTGCCTATATCTTCTCGCCCGTGTCTTTGAAGACGCAGGGCTCTAGGATATATGCCCAGGGGCTTATGTGCTTCTCAGCAGTGGTCTGTGGGGTGGCCTTACAGAGAAGTGAGTAGGGCTGGAGGAGGAATTTAATTCCTCACATGTCTTCCAGCAGGGCCTTCACTACCCTTAAGAGGAACAAATGAAACAGTTGTCCTATGCTGTGGTACAATTAGAATTCAGAAGCCTAGTTCATCCTGAGAGGGGCATGATGGAATATCCCTGAAAGTAGGCAATAGAAGTCGTGTTTTGGCAGGGACCCAGCAAGGGTAGGACGAGAGGGTGTGTCTTATGTGCTGTGTGTGTTCCTGGGCTCTGTTGGTTTAAGATTTACCTAATTTAATCTCCTGGGTTTTGGAAAACACTGCAGGATTGTTGTTTTTACTAACTGCAGTGGTTGTGACATCCATGATCCTTCCCCTCCTATTCACTGAGTCTCCTGGAGACCTCTGTCACCTCTATCATTCTTTCTTATTCTCCATTTTGCTCAATAGCTCAAGTCCTGAGCTCTCTCTCCTTTCTAGATGGATGGAATGTTTCTTATGTGTCTGATACCTTATTATATAGCTTTGGTTTTGTGAAGTGATTTTACCATCTACTTTGGCGGGGGAAACAAACTTGACTTAATGCCAGTGGAGGAAACAGACTTGACTTAATCCCAGCACCAGGCTTCTCCTGTTTCTTATTGGTATCGTGGGTCACAGATGATGTTTCACTGGTCAGTGCTCCATGACCTAACTCTCCATGGATGTCATCTGTGGTGAGGAAGCATTCTGTATAGGACGGTTGAGATCCATTCAGTTATTGCCGGTTTTAAACTTAACGGTATACACCGTATTATGGGAGTTCAGAGTTAAATCAGACATATTTACTCTCCCGGAACTTGCCGGCCATC
Source organism: Eonycteris spelaea (assembly GCA_003508835.1). Taxonomy (NCBI): domain Eukaryota; kingdom Metazoa; phylum Chordata; class Mammalia; order Chiroptera; family Pteropodidae; genus Eonycteris; species Eonycteris spelaea. Next base: position 11,313,456 of record PUFA01000004.1, on the reverse strand, counting down.
AGGAAGTCATGACCATCTTCAGGAACGTGTGGGTCCTGAGTGAAGTCTGACTTCTGCTCGCTCTGACTGGCTGCTTCAGGTTTCCTCCCTTCTTAGTTCCGTGCCTTTAAACGTGAGCCTGCTAGTCTCCTCTTTGCCGTGTGGATGAGGGAGAGTGGACAACCAAGGCCATGGAGCTTAACTCCATGTCGTCATCACCACCAGCCCCCCAGGCCCCCTCCTCCCTGCCCACCCATCTCCCTCTAGGTCCCACTGCCAGCACTAGATTCTGTTCCTCCTGGGAGTTGAAACCGGAATTAGTGTCGGTATTTTTCAATGGCATGGTGGTGGCTCTGCTCAGAGCCCTTGTCACTCACCGATGGTCATGCACAGGGTCGGAACTGCTCGGGATCTTTCCGTTTGTCCTCAGCATGTGTGCAGGGGGGAAGCCTTTCTTCTGGAGCTGAAAGGAGGAGGATGAGAAAGTTCCTGCTCTCCCGCAGGCTCGCTGCTCGCCGCCCCCGACCTCGAGGTGGCGCTTTCCCGCCTCCGTTACGGTCTCTCATTCCAGGACACCTGTTCTCCTGGTTTTGGGTCAGAGGTTCTTAGAGTTCCTCTCTAGCTTCTACCTGCTACAGACCTGATTCTTTGGGTGATGAGAGAGGAATCCAGCTACTCTCTTCATGTTGTATCCCTTGTAGGCATTCGGGGTCATAGCAGGGCCTTCGTGTCCAGCTGTGCAGGGCGTGCACTGCACAACTCTCGGGAGGTGTTTATAATATGGCCTGTGAGCATAGTATCCCTGGAGTTGTGCGGGGGGAAGTCTCCACAAAGGTATGAGGCCGACTCTGCGATAGCTTCCAAAGTGTGCTGTGATTATTTACTTGCAGTCAGTCAGGGTTTTTCCTAGTGTTTTTTTGTCTTGCTCTTGAGGTTTTAGCAGGTCCATGAGGCACTTGGAATGGGGTGTGTATAATAGGGGAACCTCTTATAAGACCTGAGAGAAAATTTAGAGATAGATCTGGATTTGGGGTTAGAGGAGCTTTATCTCTTACAAGGGGTACTGTCAGATTCCTGTTACAACGGCTCATTACTCATGGGTATGAACACCTTTCTTTCCTCCCTCCTTCCCTTCTTCCCTTCCTTCCATCCATCCATCCATCCATCCATCCATCCATCCATCCATTCATCCATCCATCCATCCATCCATTCATCTATCCATGCCCCAGGAAACAGTCTATGGAACAAGTATCAATAGTTAAATTTTTATGGATTTGATTATGGTGAAAACTTGTTAGTATTTTTTTTTTTTAACTGACTTGACATAGAAGTTTCTCTGCAAATTACTTTGGTCATTGTAAAGTCCAAGAGGTTCTTCTGGAAAAAGTCTTTTGAGTTAACCTCAAGCCTCTTTCACTTTCCACTTTTCCAGCCAAGTGGTGACAGAAATCTTTAGCAGTCACATTTGGGTTGTTGGATTTGGCACATCCTGGAGCACAAGAGGAAACATTTTGGTCCCATAGTGACATCTGACCGCTGGCATTATATTAGAACATGATTTTCTTTATCATTTAGATTAGCTCTACAATGGGTAAAAAAGCTAAATCCTAGGCATTTGCTCATCTTGAGTTTTTTCCCCCTTACCACCATACTTTAGGCCTTTTCTTTGTTTTGTTAAATTTAAAGAGGTAATGGGATGTCTGCCTCCCTTGAGATGCACCTCTCTTCACTAAGTAGCGTTTATTAAATTCCTTCATGTCTTCCGATTAAAACACAGCCCCTGCCCTTTAGAAGCCCTTAGTCTGAATGATCATTCCCTTCAGTCACAAACATCTCAATTTTCTATCCTAAGCTTCCCGTGAGTAGTGCACTTTTCATCTGCCTTTTAGAATATATTGCAGGAAATTGGAAATGGGTGAACGCTATATTAAAGGTGATGAGAAGCCCTTGAGTTATATGGATGTTGACACCACTGTGCCCAGCTGAGTTTTTACCGCAAGCTCCTAAATCAACAAAGGAGACCCTCTGCCTGTTCCAAGGTGGCAGATGGCACTTTGCTCCTTACATGAGGGGCACAGACGTGACGATGGGCTGCTAAGGTTCACAAGAAGGAAATGAAATGAACTCCCTTCCTTCCTTCCTTCCTTCCTGTCATTGTACATCTAGGAACATAAAATGTTTCAAATGGAAATGCTGAACTGAAGGCCAAGACAAATTCTCCAAGTGGAACAGGCCCCAAGATCTGAGAGAAAAAAGGGACTTTCTCTGAAACAGTTGACTGTTAGCCCTCGGATGGAGCTCACACTGTGCAGTCTCCACCCCGAGTCTCTCCTTCACAAGGCTTTATGGATTCTCCGGTTTTCTGCCTCTCACTGCTCTTTTCACTTCTGGAGTTGGTGTCAACACACGTGACAACCTTTAGGCAAGGGCGATATTGAGATATTCTGAAACAAACAGAAGTGTGAGACCACACCTCCCGTTTGTGACATTTCACATATACCAGGCAGCTACCTCATATGGGTAGGACGGGCAGGCACTGTGAGGTGATGGAGTTTTAGATCTGGAACAGGGCAGTCAGCTCTACAGAATTCCCCCGTGCCCCTTCTACAGCCATGGGAAGACTGTCCAGCTGTCAGGGAGGATCTGGTTGGAGAATGTGAATGACTCCATGCAGTTCACCCATAATCTGTTAAAAACTTCTCAGAGGGCAAGGCATTAACCACATAGGCAGCACGGCTTAGTGCATGAGGGCTCTTGGAATCGAGACCGCCACCTGAGTTCCCATCCTGGTCTCATCATTTGTTAGCTCTGTGATCTCAGAAAGTTATGTAACCTCTCTGTGCCTCGGTTTCCTTATCTGTGAAATTGGAATGGTGATAATACCTGTTGTATAGGATTGTGTGAGGTTCAATGCATCATATACATGGCACACTTAGAATCATGCCCGGCGCATAGTATGTGCTCATTAAGTATTAGCTGTTTTACTAGGATTATGATAGTCATTATATATTAGATGGGACTGTAGAGAACCTTTCCTTTTAATGGATGTCCACTCAGCAGTTTTAAAAGAAGCGCAGATGATTTCTGGTTCTGTTTTGCCTTTTCTTTTTCCCCTTACTGTCTTTTAAAAGCAAGGCCCACGTTACGGCTCTAAAAAAAAAAAAAAATCCTGCTTAAGCATTTAATTTTTGGTTCAAAATAAGGACCTTTTGGCCTTAAGAGATTTGCACGGGGCGAGGAGGTTTTGAGTCCACATAGCCGTCTCAGCGTTGGTTCATCCTGTGGCCGTGGAGCCTTGGGCCACTTCAGCCCTGTGTCTACTCACCTCCTGCATCTTCCTCATCCAGCTCTTCTCTTCACCTTTGTGGAATCAGATGCTCTGGGTCAGGTGCAAGGATGGACGTAGGTGTTGGAAAGAGGTCTTTCCTTCACCCCGCATGGATTCCTTCTTCTCCCCTGCTGATTGGTTGTCCCTCCAGCTGAAGCACAGTTCGTTTGGGCATTTGGATTAAAGGGGTTTAGGGGCTGGAAAACACTCAAGGAGCGGGTGTGGATGAAGGGAGCAGGGGGCTCCCCTCCTCCCGCCGTCTCATTTCCGGGTGAGCCCAGACACCCTCCTCCCGTTTGTTTAATTGAAGTAATTCCCTGTGTTTTATTTGTTCCTCTAGGGGAAGAAGAAGAAGAGGAAAAGGGACAAGCAGCCAGGGGAGACCAACGGTAAGTTAGAATAATGAGGGTGCAGGAAGGAGCCATACTCTTTTGAGGACCACTGTTTGATATTAGGCTTCTATCTGGGGGAGGCAGGAGAAACTCAAGGCCAGGACATTGTGGGGGAACCCATCTTAGCCAGCCTTTTTGTTTATGCATTTTAATTAATTGCTTCATGATTGCCCTTTTAAAGCTAGTAACATTCATTGTCGCATGAAAAGCACATTGTAATTCTAGTGGAATGTGTTTTTAAATAACTGTAGAGCCTGTAACTGGGGAGCCAGAGGCATGCCTATGCGGGGTGTATACACAGTTTGCTTATTCTGTATGTGTCTGAGTAGGGATGAGGAGGGGGCTAGGGGAGTAGGAGGGGTGTATGTGAGTGTTTGGCATTAACTGGGCTGTTCCTGAATGTTTTGATGCATGCCTTTACAGTGGTAAATTGCACCCAACTTAAATTAAGGAGGTTTGTCATTCTCTAGAAGAAATTAGAAATACTGCATAGGCAATCTCAGAGGTCCCTTGGAGAAGGCCAGGCTTTTACAAACAACAACAAAAACATTTTGAAGGCTTTGTATAATTTGTTCTTTTTTTTCAGAACACAGCGAATGTTTCCTAAATCCTTGCCTTTCACTTCCTCCGATTACAGGTGCTAATGTCATTTTGAGTCGTTAAAATAGTTGCTAAACTGTTTTTTAATTTTTCTTGCATTATAGTTTGATTAACATTAATCACGTATGACATTTGAACATTCTTTAAAATGACCATCTACACGGTTTCGTATGTTTCGGTAGATTTTTTTTTTTTCAGTTGCTTTTGTTGTTTTTTTTGAATTTAATTTAACTTTTGCTTTGTTTATTTATTTATTTTTTCCATAACAGTTGTTTAAGCAGTGATGACAGTGATTTAGAGTTGAACTAACTGTGCAAATTGAATATGCAGTATTTCTTTAAAAGAGACTGGTAAAAAAAAAAATGGAAGGAATTCAGTAATAAACCTCCTTAATCTAATGGCATTTTTTTTCATTGCTCCCACTAAGTTTTCTCACGCAAGCATGCATCCGCAGTATGATTATTTTTTTCCTTCGCTTTTTTTTATTTTAGTTTTTTTCTTCCTTTTGCTTTTCTGCTCATAATTTGCAAACCCACTAGCATTTTACTGACTGTACCTGCTTAAATGCTGCTATGAGCTTCTAACTAACTCTTAACAGCTCATTCACCCAGCCTGTTTACCTTTATCTGTTCCCCTCTTAATATTAATGAAAATAGATTTAAAAAGAAAGATGAACGTTCCAAAAGCTGCAATATCCCAATACCCACAACCCTTTTCTTTCTTTATTTCTTTCTGTTTTTTCATTTTGTTCTGTTTTTATTTGTATTTTTTTCTTTTTTAAACTGTTGTACTCTGAGAAGAAAAAAGCATGTTACAAACTTAATTCCCTCCTTTGCTTTATTTTCTTCTTTAAGAAAAACAAATTGAAAGAAAAAAAAAAAAAGGAAAGCAGAACCAAAAGAGGAAAAATATTGTTTACAAGCTAGTTCTTCAGTATCTAACTTCCCTTTATCAGCTCAAACCGAATCTGAGAGACAGTCCTTAACGAAGGGATACTGCAGCTTTATTTGCAACAGCTAATTTCACAAGTTGAATAAGAATGTGATTTTTTTTACCTTTTTTTTAATTAAAGAAAGTTAAAAATCAAAAGTCAATATTTTGTAATTAGTAACCAGGTCATTGATTTATTCCCTTTTTTATTTTTATTTTTTCTTATTTGTATCTTTCTCTTTTTTCTTCTCTCCCTCCCTCCCTTTTTTCCTCCCTCCCTGCCTCCCTCTCTCTCTCTCTCTTTCTCTCTCTCTTTTTCTCCCTCCCCTTCTCTCTCTTTCCTCCCTCTCTCCCATGTCCTCCTCCTCTGCTCGCTTCTCTCTTGAACTCATTCAGACCTGAGCGCTCCTAAGAAATGCCGAGCGCGCTTTGGCCTTGATCAACAGAATAACTGGTGCGGCCCTTGCAGGTGTGTATAGATTTCCCAGATTCGCTGTGCTGGTTTGCAGCTGGTCTATTTGATCCTTTCCCCTTCTCTGGCCTGTCGCTTCGTAGCTCTGTGTGTGGATCTCAGGAGACACGAGGGCGCGGGACACTGCTCTGTGAGGGTTGTGCTTGTTCCCCCGCTGCTGCTAGCCAAAATGCCACTGTAAAACAGCATCATTTGTGCCTCCTTGGGTCAGCGACAGCAAACCCCAGCGCGCCCCTCCCGGGATGTTACCTGCCATCCCCCTTCCTCCTGACAGCCAGGGTGGGGCTCCGTGACCTCCTTCGTAACCCTGGCCTAGGTAGCCGCAAACAACGTCACCTTTCCCCCTCCTCTTCTCTCTCTATTTTTATTTATTTTTCCTTGTTTTTTGGTTTCTGGTTGTTGTTTTGTGTGTGTGTGTGTGTGTTTTATCATTTTATTTTATTTTTTTTCTTTTGACTCATAGAAGTCCTTTCCTTTCATGCCCTTGGTGAGGGAAGACAATCAAATAGAACCGAGGTGATGTAGAAGACAAGTCAGCCGTAGCTGAGATTTCACATCCAACTGAGCACGACCCACCATTGTGTTGTATTTTTTGTGTTTACCTTATGCTAACAGATGCAAATACTCCAAAGAAGTGTCGGGCACTGTTCGGGCTTGACCGACAGACTTTATGGTGCAAACCATGCAGGTATATTACCACTGCGAGGCCTCTGGGAAAATCAAAGCATTCTGTCCTTCTGGTACCTTAGTGTGTCAATATATTTTGACCCCGTTCCCATCTACTCCCGCCCTGATATCAATGACTAATGATCCTCATTCTTCAAAATTTCCTTGCTAATTTTACGCTGAGTCCTCTCCCCACTTTCTCTTTCTCCCCCACCCCTCTCTTACAAATCATATCACCCTGGTGGTAGGCCGAGACCACCACCCTAACTGACCAGAACGGGCACTTACCCTTTTGCTTTGAAAGCCAGTGCCCTAGAACTGGCCCAGCCCTGTGAATGCTTCTGCGGCCTGTGTGCTGAGCGCAGAGACCACCATTTCCAAAGGTTCGAATGAGCTAAAATTGGCACCAGGAGTAGCACGCGCGTGCGACTCGGAGTCAAGACGTGGAGAAGTGCTCCTCCGGGGCAGGCTTTTTTTTCGGTTTTGTTTGATTGATTTTTTATTTTTTGATTTTTTTGATTTGTTCGTTTGTTCGTGTGTTTTCTGTTTCAAAACCACATCTCTGTACAGAGGAGCTTGGTTAGCTGACATTGTTGCACAGTGCGGAAAAGAAGCGTGGCGTTGGGCGGCGCGCGCCCGCTGAAGGGCCACAAGCAGTGAGGCGCGCAGCCGCGCACGGCAGGGCCGCCAGCCCGCAGAGAGAGAGATGACGCCCGCGTCTGCATTTAGAGAGGGAGCGAGGGGACCGTTGGTTCTCAGATGTGTCAGAAGAGTCCAAATCAAACGCCCGGTTCCGCCTGCAGGCTTCCATCCAGCTCGTAATTTCAGGGAAGGTGTAGGTACTTCCTTCTTGGTGGAGGGATACCAACTAGTTCCTGTCTCATTTCCCTTTCTTTAATGAGCACCTTTGGTTAAATTTGTTGTTTCTTTGTTCTGATACAAGCAGTCTTTGAATTTGGAATATTATGATGGTAGGTATCTCAATCCCCAAACATGCTTTTCTGTTTGTAGTGCCTCCCTTGTCACGTGTCCCTCTCTTCCATGCCCTTGCCATGTGTTCCGTGTTTAGACGTTAGATCAGATGTCCATCCCATTCTGTGCATGCCCACGACCCTCCATGTCTCTTCCCCCTGCTCTGATGCCTTACAAGAGATCGAAGAGCCTCGCGTTGACCACACCTTTAGGGGAGAGAGGGCCTGAGAGACTTGATTGAGGGCCTCCCCAGACGACCTCTGCCCATTGTGTGAGGATGGGAGGCCTCGGGTGGACACCCAGCAGGAGAGGGATTCTCAGTCATTTTTCCAGGTGGCAGTGTTCACGGAGTGACAGATGTCCTTCCCGCACAGTCCTGGGGTCTTCTCTGTGCAACAGAAAAGAGTTTCATGATGAGTTAACGAAAGATGTTAGGTATTTCATTAGAGCTAGCCCAGAAGACAGGAACTCTGCTTGACCTATCTATCTATCTAGGCAGTGAATTCATGTCAGAATTTTATTTGTGCTTAGTAGGAAGATAAGTAGCTGGGGAATCCTGCTCTAAGAAGCCCTGCCTTGGCCAAGGATGAGCTAATCACAAGGTCTCTTCCAAGGGTTTCTCACCATCTGTAGGAATGTATGGCTGACACCATTGTGCATACCTCGCAATATGGTGTGTTGCCTGGTTTGTGTATTTTGTTCGTAGGAGGTGAGTGGTGGTTTTATGAATCCCTTTTTTGTTTTGAAGTCACTGCGAGTTAGACTTGGCATTTTTTTTGGTGAAAGTTATCATTAGTAACGCCAACTGGATGGAGGCCCCTTTCCCAGACACAGCCCACACCTTGCTAATGCCAGGGCGTGATATCTTCCTCAGAGACTAGAATTTTCAGGATGTTTTGACCCAAAACAAAAACAACCGAAAACCCTTTGTAGCTGCTACGTAAACTTGATTCATGAAGTGCAGCGTGGCGAGGCCAGCTGTCCGCACGACGGCACCGCTGTGTGGGTGCCGAGAGGCCCCTCCCCAGTGTTCTTTCTCCCCTCAGCACCGTTAGCAGCTTCGGTGGCCATTTTTTTCTCCCATTGGGGGATGTTTTACCCTAAATGCTTTTTAGCAGGTGCATTTCTGTTCTTCTGAGGGTGTAACTCCAAAACAGGGTCAGGAAGAACGAGTCTCCTTTCAGGACAAACCCATGTGAAGTTGAGAGCGGGTTTGTAAGAGGCCACCACTCCTTGATTGGAGGTGGAACCTAGGTGGGGAAGGGCAAGAAAGAAGGGTTTTGTCCCTTTTTTCTTCAACTTTTTCTCTTGGCCAGGATCTGGCTTGAAGCTAAATCAATAGGATGAAGTGTACTTAAAAAGAAAAAAAAAGTTGCAAAACAAACCATTTTCTGGACCGTCAGAAATGTGTGTGTGTGTTCCGGCTGCCTTTTGCTCAGCCCCCTGTTGGAAGGGGCCTCGCTTTCACATTCATAGTCTTCATGTCCCATGTTCACGATGCCTCTGCTCATCCCCACGACACGGGAACTTCCGTGTCACAAGGAGGGGGAGGGCGAGGGGAGCCCCAGAAAGGCTCCTAGCCAATCAGGGCTCCTCACTCACTACACGAGGCTTCTGATTTTATTTGACATTTGAGGACATTTTTAAGAAGATTCTGTTTTGAGCCCACCAAGTTGCTTTTCCCGCCTTTTCTCTCTGCCCTAACATAGCATGGAATGCTGCCGATGTCATTCCTTTGTTTCCTGTTGTTTTCCCCCTTTCTCTCTCTCTCCTCTCTCTCATTTCTCCCTGTTGCTTTCTCTGTTTTGCTTATGCCTCCCCGCCCCCTCCCTTCTCCCATTTTCAAAATGCATGGACATTTAGTTGTTTTTTTTTTTTAGCATGTTTTGATCTGCAGGCTAAGGTGGTTTAAAACTCTGAGAGGCTTAATTGTTTACCCTGTGTTTCTGTGATGGGAGCAGAACCCACAGTCAGATAATCTATCCCAGAGAAGAGAAAGGAACCATGTCAATGTGAAGGTGAGGGGGGCTGCCCTCACTCCCCTCCCCTAGAGTTCCTTCCAACTCAGAGAGGGGACGGATAGACCGTGAGGCCAGTGGCCCAATGGGTCTTAGCCTCTGGGAGGCAGGGAAGACCAAGCATGCCTTTCCCATCCTTCCCCTTCCCCTTCTCTCCCCTCTCCTCTCCTGCCATCTTGCTGAATCCATACCCCACACACTCAGGGGCATGATGAGGCAGCTCTGGGGCACAGACCCAAGGAGGACTAATTGCAACCCCCTTCCTTTCAAAGGCCAGTGACATGTGACAGTGGTTGCCTTCAAACAGGCAGCATCTCAGTTGCTTTCTAGTGATGAAAAAGCCAGCTGGTGCTTACACACTTGTTTTTAGATGGAGTGTTATCAGCCACGGTTCTGACTGTGTTCTCCTTAGATCAGCACATTCCCTGTATCTGCATTATTTTTATAGCATAGATGGAGTTGGTCCCCAGTATCACCTTTCCTACCAAATATTATCCCACTGGACTGGGATTCAGAATAGGAGAAGCTTTGAGGTCACACGCTCAGTTTCTTGAATTGATTTCCCCAGCCTTCGATGACAGGAAAGAGAGGCTCTGAAGTTTTCATTCCTACTTCTTACATGAACAGGAGATGGAGAGGAGAGATGCTGGTTTTGGTACGGGGCAGAATTAGTCTTTGTGGTTTAAACACCAGTCAGGATAACCCAAACCCAGGAACGTCCACGCCGCAATCCCGCCACTTCCTCGTCGTCGTCACTCCCTTGTGCCATGCCGTGCCCTCCATTCACTGGCCTCGCCATATTGCCAAGGGCAGGATGCCCCGTCATGCCATCCTCACCGTCTTTCCTCTCCAGCCTTCTCACTCTGGGTTGGGGGAGGGGAAGACCCCAAATCTTTAAAAAAAAAGAAAAAGAAAAAGAAAACTCAAGTCTGAATCATAATTTAATCCACAACCTGCAGGCCATACAACCAGTTATTCTTGTTCCTTTGGATCATTTTCTGTTTTTCTTATTTCTTCCCCCTCCCCCACCTTTGTTATCCTCTTCTACCTGTTTTTTGGTGGTTTTTTTCTTTTTCTTTTTTGTTTTGGTTTTTGTTTTGTTTTTAAGTTTATTTTGTTTTATTTTTGTTTCCTTCCTCCTCTCACCTGATTCTGACCTCTTGATTTGGTGTGGTTCTTAACAGACAAGCCCGAAAGCTCTCTGGGCACCAGCAGCCTGGTGGTGATGATGGTGGTGGGTGGTGGTGGTGGTGATGGCGAGGGTGATGGTGTGTTGAAACCTTTAAGCCTCTTGCTAGCGCTGTCTTCAGCTCTGTGGGCTCAATAGTCAGCATTTTGAGTTTATATTCATAGGAGGTTCCTGGGGAAGGAGGGCTCTGTCTTTCTCTTTTACACACACACACACACACACACACACACACACACACACACACACACACACACACACACACACACACACACCATTGGGAGTGGGGTGGGATAGTCGTGGGAATGGGAGGTATGATGGGAAAGTGAGGGGACGTCTAAGCCGAAGAGAAATAACCAGTTTTTGAGTTCATCTCAATTTGTATGCAGCCACTTTCTGGCAAAGAGATGCCACCACCTATAGGTGGCATCGTTAGCCTGCTCACTTACCTTTGGGCAGGGGCGGGGTCTCGGGTATTTAGTGGGGCAGGGGAAGCAGGTACAGAGGGAGTGTGTACTCTGGACTGTTCCACTCGTCAGAGCAGTCTTAGGATGGGCAGCAGTTAAGTGAGCATGGCGCCCTGGTGTAATTTTAATAGTCCTCTGGCCAGTGGGCGTGCCGTCTCCGGGGTGGGGTGAGGGAGGGCATCTGTTAGGTGACTTCATCTTGACTCTGAGCATTAGATAACTCTCTCCCTTGGCACCTTTGCCCTTTATTCACAGAAACTCTCTCCCCTGTTTCTAGGAGAAAAAAAAAGTGCGTTCGCTACATACAAGGTGAAGGCAGCTGCCTCAGCCCACCCTCTTCAGATGGAAGCTTACTAGACTCGCCTCCTCCTTCCCCCAGCCTGCTAGGCTCCCCTCCCCAAGACGCCAAGTCACAGACTGAGCAGACCCAGCCTCTCTCGCTGTCCCTGAAGCCCGACCCCCTGGCCCACCTCTCCATGATGCCTCCGCCGCCCGCCCTCCTGCTTGCCGAGGCCGCCCATGGCAAGGCCCCCGCCCTCTGTCCCAACGGGGCCTTGGACCTGCCTCCTGCCGCTTTGCAGCCGCCCATCATGCCCTCCTCATCTATTGCACAGCCGTCAACATCTTCCTTACATTCCCACAGCTCTCTGGCCGGGACCCAGCCCCAGCCGCTCTCCCTTGTAACCAAGTCTTTAGAATAGCTTTAGCTTCGTTAGCCCCAGCTGGTTTGTGTAGTGTTTCATTTTGCTTTTCTTTATTTCCCCTCCCTTTGAAAGGTTTCGTTTTGTACTCTTTTAATTTTGTGCCATGTGGCTACATTAGTTAATGTTTATCAAGTTCATTGGTCAATATTTGACCCATTCTTATTTCAATTTCTCCTTTTAAATATGTAGATGAGAGAAGAACCTCATGATTCTACCAAAATTTTTATCAACAGCTGTTTAAAGTCTTTGTAGCGTTTAAAAAATATATATATATACATAACTGTTATGTAGTTCCGATAGCTTAGTTTTAAAAGACTGATTAAAAAACAAAAAGAAAAAAAAAAAAGAAGCAATTTTGAAGCAGCCCTCCAGAAGGAGTTGGTTCTGTATTATTTGTATTAAATACGAGCTTGCGAACCAATCATTTTACATCTGGGTTTGAAACCATAGGGGCACGATGAATGCAGTGCCGTTACTTTTTTTTCTTCTGTGTGAAACAACTTTTATTGTGATGTTACTTGTTATTGTTTAAATGTACAGAAACAAAGGGTTAAAACGTGTTAATATACCTTGTTCCATGGTGTTGTTCTTTTGGGGGGAGGGGATGCTACTCAACAATGAATGGAATCACAACGCTGTTGGGCCAGTAGTATTTATTGCTTTAGAGATTGCTCGTCGAACCTGTACGTCATCCCTTTTAAAATATGTTTTCCTTTTTCTTGAAACTGTATAAAATTTTTTTCCCCTTAGCATCAGCATCTTATATATAACAACTCATTTGTACAAGGTTTTTAAGTTTATATATAAAATGTGTATATATATATTTTTTGTTTCCCTTTTTGACTTTTTTTTTCCCCCTGTATGAAACCCAGATGCCGCCAAATGGACATGAACAGTTGCATTAAAGGATCAGTAGCATTAACAAAAGTTGCTTTAAAAGCCATTCTGTAAAACAAGACTTGAAAATTAAGTGAGGGAATTTTAGCGACGCTGTGCGAGCAGCGGTGGGAACCATCCTGTTTCCCCTGTGACCTCACAGTCGACTGTCTGCGCCCTTTCGGATGCGGGCTGACTGTGTGCAAAACTTTATGTGCCAAAATTCTCAGTGACTCTAGCTTTCTCCCTCTTTTTGATGCTGTAATTTTTGTTCATCATGTTTTGCTGTGATGTTACATAGGTAGGTTTGTATGTAGTTTTAATGTCACCTATAACAAGATGTGTTTGGTAGCAGATTGTCCAGAAAGCATTTTAAATGAAGAGGTATAAACCCTTAAGGGCCAAAATTCTGTATATTAGATTACTCTTAAAGGAAAAACCAGCTGCCGCTTTTATGTACTCGTACGACATACAAGTAGGTAGCAGACTTTAAAAATAAAAAAACCTAGGCATGTTGATGTTGCAAAATGCTGTATAAAGCTGAAACCTGTTCATTCAGTGCCATTGTAGTTGACATGAAGCGATTGTAAAACTGTCTCCGATTTTTCTCTGGTTTATTAAGATGCTAACTATAACATTTTTTGTGAATACTTTGAATGTTTCCTAACAGTTGTGATGTTACTGTTCCGTTTTATGCTCTTATTCCAATTTCATTTTTAATGGTTTGGAAGCCATTTTTGTAATGAATAAATGTTCATGCTGTACAGTATCTGTAGCATGCCGTGCTGGATTAATAAAAGCAACTTAGTGTGTGCACATGAAGGCTGGCACTCGTTTCTGTGATTTGGATTTTCTGCCTTCACCAAGAGAAAAACGGATACCCAGGCTGGAACTGGAGACCCCATGGCTGGTCTGGGTGGTGGGCGGCACTTCGATACCAAGAAGTGGTCTTGAACTCTTTGGAGGGGTGGTTGTCCCCCACCCCGTTCATAATGCCTACTGGGCATATTTCGTGCACCTGTTTGTTTCTGAAAGCAGAGTACTGTTGCAGAGCAAATGTCACTCCTCTGGCTGGCTATATGGAACAGCCGCTCCGAGATGGTCCGGTCATCCCTCTCTCAGGACAGAGCCCGTTTCATTCTGGTTAATGAGAGTTTGTTCACCAGGAGTAGATTTAGGAAACCACATCATTCACATTTAAGGGCCATTGATAGAAACGTATCCTAACTTCTTTCCAAGAGTTGCGGGCCGGCTGAGGTGCCAGGGTGTCAGATTGGGACCCTGTCTATGACAGTGAACAGTCGTTGAGCAAGAAGCTGTTCAGAAAATTGGATCAAGGCGATGCGCTTAGAGGTTTTGTATGGAGGAGCCTCGCCGTCTGTGGGACCCGTGTTCTTTGGCTGTGCCCTGGCCACGGTACAAGTCATCACCATCACCAACCGGGGCCATGATAAAGATTTTTTCCTAAGGTTTTCGCACATTCGTGTCTCAGGCCAACTAGGGTGGTCGTATGTAGACGGTGGGTGTTCACTCATCCAGGACGGCCAGACCTGCAGAGGACATGCTTTCCGATGGGCGTGGAAGCTGCTCATGGTGCCGTCATGGTTAGGGTCGCAATGTGTTGTCATCAGGCCCTGAAGTCCCTTCAGGAGCTCTGCTTCATGGTAGCTGGTTCTCATTCTGTAATTTGCACACTGGCCCCAGCGGGACCTTTGACGTCACAAGTAAGAACAACATCTATTTGTGGCTGTGCAGAGTGCCAAGCTGCTCGTGTGCGTTTTCTCGTTTCATCCTAATACTGCCACCTGAGGTAGATGTTCTCCTGTCCACCCTCTGCTTTACATTCTGACACTGGGTTTAAAAACTCGGGGCTTGTGTCTTCTCCGACGCTACGCAGCATGTAGGGCGGTGGAGCTGGGATTGAAATTCAGGTCTGACTCCAAACCTGTGTTCCTAATGAAGTTATGCCTCCTCGCATAATAAAGGTGGTCCTTCTCAGAGTGAGGGGACGGCTCTTTTGAAGGTTTCCTTGTTTGCTCTACCTCCTCTGCCCCTCCCTCACCCACATACTCATGTAACCCCTTCAGCCAGACCAGAGGTCAGCTACTGAGAGGTCAGCTACCTCTGCGTTTCTGCTTTTCCACTTTCAAAGGTGCAGCTTCCCTCTGCCTGGAAGGTTCCGCTCTGCTCCTGCAGCCTCACTACCTGCTTCCTACCTGGATAACTTCCACTCATCCTTCAGGTCTCATGTAGACATAAGCATGGTGGGGGGGGGGCGGGGCGTGACTTCTCCCTCCCGCGTGCTCTTCCAGCTTCCTGTTTGCCCCTCCCTCTAACACACTCACCTCGTGTTGATGGATGTGACCTAGTTAGGCCTCTAATAGCACCGCTCAGTGTTACTGACATTTTAGGCCAGAGAATTCTTAGTGGCTGGGACCCGGTCCTGTGCATTGTAGGACATAGTGTCCTTGGCTACTCCCTACTAGGTGCCACTAATGCTGCCCTACTCCTCCCCGCCCCAACACACACACATACACCCCGCCAGTCATGACAACCAGAAATGTCTCCAGACTTTGCCATATGTCCCCTGGGGTGCAGAATCACTCATGGTTGAGACCATTGCTCTAGGGAGTCCTCCCAGAGGACAGGATTGTGGCTGTTGCATTCTCTGCTGTAATCTATGGTCCTGATTCAGTGCCTGGTGCATAGAGGGTGTGCCGTCTTGATTTATTGAAGGAAGGAGTCGTAAACAAAGGTGGTCAACTCAACCACCGTGTATCGAGGGCAGAAGGGAAACTTCCCATGATATTTCCAGGTTTTGTGTTCTCAGAACTTCCCAGGTGTCAGTTACTTCCTTAGTATTGTCAGTCAGGCTGGAATATAACTCGGTGCCCTTGTTACAGAGCAAAAAAAAAAAAAAGGCAGGTAGGAGTAGGGCAGGTCCCTCTGCCATCAGCCTGCCTGAGTGCAGATCTCAAATTCAAAAAGTAGATCGATCACCCAGCCACATGCTTACTACCCCACAACATTTGAGCTGTACTTTGGGGATCTTCTTTTCATCCTAATATGGACCTTTCCCCGCCATGAGCTACCTCATTCTCGACAGTCCAGGTCCTGTGTCCCCCATGTCAGGCCAAATCCTTGTCCTTCAACACTCTTGTGTACATCAGTTTGGTTTCTGAAGCCTGAACAGTTTTATTTTCAAAATGAGCGTCTTCCCACTACATCCTTAAAAAATGAATCTGTGGGGTTTTTGTTACTAAGAGACCCTAAGATAACATCTCGGAGCCCCTAGTTCACTCTGAGCCACCTCGTTTCTGACCTCTGATGGGACCTGGCCAAGTTAAGCTGACTGTTAAGAGGGTGTGTTCGTTTCCTGTGGCTGCTGTAACAAGTTAACACAAACTTGGTGGCGTCAGCCAACAGCGCTCCCGCTCTGAGACAGAAAGTCCGGAGGCCAGCGTGCGCTCCCTGTAGCTGGAGCCTCACCCCAGCCTCTGCTGGCCGCCTGCAGTCTGGGTGTACCTTGTAGCCACCTCACGCAGATCTCTGCCTCCATCTTTACATCACTGCCTCCTCTGTGCCGTTCCCCAAACTCCCTCTGTCTCTCTTATAGGACATGTGTGGTTGTACCCAACTGGACGATCCTAGACAAGCCGCCATCTTTAGATTCGTAATCACATGTTTTACCATAAAAAAGAATACAGGTTCTAGGATGAGGATATAGACATATTTTAGGGGGCCACGCTTCAGCCCACTATAGAGGCACTTGCCAATTCTGGGACATTCGCAGAGTCTTAGCAAGTTACAGAACCCTCCCATTGGGCTGTTGGTGGTGGTTTTGGATGAGCCTGTGTGGAAAGTGATTGTTAGAGGAGGCGGTTTTCCATTTCAGATGTTGGAAGGTTTGCCTTCCATTATTATGATGATAATGTGTGCAGGGTCAGGCCTTTTATCCAGAGTCAGGATTGGTCGAGAGAGAAAGCACCTAGGAGCAGTGGTGTGAACTTGAGCTTGGAGAATCCTCCACCCAACTCCCTCACTGTGTGTCTTCAGCTAATTCCTTCTTCTCCTTGAGCCTCTGTTTCTTCACCTAACACGTGATACCAATAGTACTTGTTTTGACATTCTTATGAGGGCTAGAACGCAGAGTGCCCGGAAGAGTAAATCATAAAAGTGTTTATTATTATAAAAGCATAAAGCCAGTCACAACTTTGTTTTCCTTATTTCTCTGAGATTCTGCTAGTTTAGCTCTTCAAATCCAGGTGGGAGAATCACAGAGATCTAGACACATCCTCATTGTAGAGTTGAGTGACACTATTCTTGGGATGCTGTGACTCACCCACGGTCATCTTACCTGAAACTTCATGGCCCTATGAAAACGTCTTCCACCTTTTGGGGATCTGTAGCTCTGGCTAGGGTGCTTTTGTGATACAGACATGTGTTTTTAAATTAAAGTCCTTTGGAAAGAAACTATGGAATAACGTACAAGTATTATGAACGGTGCCTCAAGGTGAGTGAGGGCCAGAACCCGGAGGTGAAAATTACTAATAAACAGATTTGATTTTCTAAAGGAGTCTCATCAGGGGTGGCTGCTTCATCTCCCATTTCAGATCAGGGCCAGCATTCCTGGGCATGTGGCAGTGGCAGAGGCCTGCAAACCTGGCATAAGTCTGAGGACAGGCAGCATTGGTGAATTCTGGCTTTGGAGCTTGTGGTTTTTTTTTAAAGCTGGCACTTTGTGAGTTCACTTGATGGAAGCTGTGAGTAAGCACAGTGATTGATTGATTCATTCATTCAACAACCATTTCTTGAACACCCATTTGCACCTGGTACTGTGCTAGGCACTGGCACATAAATCTGGGTGAAGGCAGCTTAGTCTCTATTTTTCCCTCCAAGCTCAGTCCTGCACCATCTTACAGATGACCGCGTCTTTAAGGAAAGGAGCCACCACCATCATTTCTGTGTCTTGGACAAGCTGCTCACCTGGAAAGTGGCTTTATATAAGAATAATGACAACAGAATGTGCTAAAAAGCTCTACGTGTGTTTCTCATTTAAACCTCAGGGGGAGAGAAATTGCTTTTATGTTCATTTTACAAACACAAAAAGCAAAGCGGAGAGAGGTTAAGTGGCTTTCTCAGGGCACATATGTGGGAAGCAGGAAGCCTAAGATTGAACCTAAGCAGCCCAGCTCGGGAGCCTGCATAGCTGAATACTACGCCATACTGCTCCTCAGGGAGACAGACCATCTGTGAGCAAGCGGGGCAGGGCGGAGGGCGGAGCCACTTCGATCCATGGCTTTCACTATGAGACCACAAGGTGTTCTCTCTTCGTCTGTGTGCAGTATTTTTCTCATTCTGGTTTCTGTGAAAGTAATAACAATAAAACCAGCTGATAATTACATGAATTGAGCTATTTTGGACTCAGTGCTAAAAGTTGTAGAATCCTAGATTTGGAAGAAAATTAAAAGTATATGTATTATAATATTGTATATGCATATTATATATGTTTCTCAGGTTGTGGGTTACAACCCACTGATAAGTCAGGAACTCATTCAGTGGATCAAGGCCAGCATTTTAAAAAGCGTAACATGGAATAAAATAGAAAATCAGATTTATTGGTTTGCCCTTTCTGATATTTCAGCTTAAATGAGTTCTCCTGTGTTATTCAGAGTAGGCTAGACTATGCTGCAAACCAACCCTAAAATATTGACAGCTTAACAAAGTTGACTTCTCAGACATCACAGGGAAACCTTCCAGCCCCATGGATGAAGGAGATAATGGACGATCACCAGGACATTTTATGAACGCAGAAGTGACAACATCACTTCTGCTCATAGTCCATTGAGCAGAACTCGAGGTACAAGGCCCGCCTAACTACAGAGGAGGCTGAGACATGTTGAGAAGCACACAGATACGGAGGGGCACAACTACCTAACCACACCTTCCTTCCTGTCCTTATTCTTCTTCGTTGGAACACCCCTTTATTACGTTCATAACACATCCTCACGGATATCACACACACGAATTTGAAGTTATGTGCTTATTTATTTCTTTTTCTGTATATTGTCAATCTTCCCTTCTCTCTAGCCAGGGGTTGTCGAACTACAGCCTGACAAGTCCTGTGACCTGTTTTTGTAGGGCTGTGAGTTAGGAATAATTTTACATGTTTAATTAATTGCCAAGGAAAAAGAGGGAGAAGGACAAAAAAGAGGAGGAGGAGGATTATTTGCAGCAGGAAGCACTTGTGGCCCCTAAAGCCTAGAACATTTACTATCTGGCTTTTTATAGAAAAACATCTGCCAGCCCCTGCTTTAGAAGAGAAACTGCTGGAGGGTAGAGATAGTGTCTCTCTGCTTTCCACTCTAGCCACAGGACTTAGAACAGAGTCTGGTAAATGCTCAGTAAATACTGTTTACAAGTGGATGAAACTTTTTGAAAAGGGCATCTGTTGATGAGCAAAAGGTTTTCACTTTAATCAAGTCTGATTTATCAATCTTCTATGCTTAGTGCATTTAAATCCTTCTTAAATATTTTATCACTCCAAATTTATAAACATATTCTCCCTTTTTTTCTTCTAGAAGCTTAATCGTTTTACCTTTCACAGTTAGGTCTTACAGTCCACTTGGAATTGATTTTGGTGTATGATATGAGGCCGATATCAAAGCTCCTTTTTTTTCCTGTATGGATATCTTGGTGACCTAGTATAATTGGAATGACAGTATGGTTATGGATCTATTTCTTGACACTGCATTTCATTGATCTTTTTCTACCTTGGTACCAGTACCACACTGTTTTAGTTACTGTAGCTTTGTAATAAGTCTCACTGTCTGGCATATAAGTCCTTCATATTTGTTTTCCATTAAGATTATTGTGACTTGCATCGCCATATAAATTTTAGAATTACCTTGTCAATTTCCATATACACATACACAAACAAAATCTGCTGGACTATTATGGTTGTGATCAATCTTTAGTGCAATCTGGAGAGTATTGACATCTTAACAATATTGAGTCTTCTTATCCATGAACACGGTCTGTCCCTCCATTTATTTGTGTATTCCTTAACTTCTCTCAGCAATATTAGTTTGTGAGGGCTTCCATAACAAAATGGCTTCAAGAGCAGAAATTAGTTTTCTTACGGTTCTGGAGGCTAGAAGTCTAAAATCAAAATGCTGGCAGTTTGGGTTTCTTCTGAGACCTCTCTCCTTGGCTTGCAGTTGGCTGCCTTCCTGCCGTGTCTCTAATGGTCTTACTTCTGTGTGGATCTATATCCAAAACTTTTCTCATAAGGATGCCAGATGTACAGAATGAGGGCTAACCCATAGGACCTCTTTTTACCTTAATCACCTCTTTAAAGGACCTATCTCCAAATACTGAGATCACATTCTAAGCTGCAGGGAGTTAAGGCTTCAACATACGAATTTAGGGAGGGAGTGGTAATGCAATTCAGCTCTTAACAAATGTTCGATAGTTTTATGATAGAAGTTTTGCACATCTTTCATTAAATTTATTCCTAAGTATTTGATGTTTTTGAAATTATCATAAGTGGTATTTTAAAACTTTATATTCTAATTGATCATTACTGGTATGTAGGATAATACCTGATTATTGTATATTGACCTATTATCCAACATATATAAATTCTAACATATTAGTATAGCTTCTTTTGGATGTTTCTACTCACACAATTATAGCATCTACAAATCTACAAATATTTCTTCCTTTCCACCAATTTTTATACTCCCTCTCCTTTTTTTTTTTTTTAATTGTGCTGGCAAGAGCCTCCGTAGAACATTGAATGAATGGGAGTGGAGATACCATACTTCCTTGTCTTTTTTCTTAACTCAGGGGAAAACATTTGCTATTTCACCATTAAGTATAGTGTAAGCTGTAACTTTTCATAGATACATGTTATTAAATTTAAAAAATTGTATTCTAGTCTTAGTTTGTTGAAGGTATTTATCACAAACTCATTTAAAGAGTGAAAAGACAAGTTACAGTTAAGAGTTAATATTTGAAATACACTTATCTAACAAAGGACTGATACCCAGAATTGCAAAAAAAATTTCTAAAAGTCAAAAGAAAAGATAGCTTAATCAATTGACAATGGACCAAAACAAACAAACAAACAAACGTAAACCCCAAAACAACAAAAAAATGAGAATAGGTAATTCACAAAAAAAGGATGTCTCAATAGTATATATGTTTCACTTTAATAGATGGTTATAGCACCTTCTTTCATAATAATGGCCAGAAACTAGACACAACCTAACTGTCCATCGATAGTAGAACAGATAAATGAATTGCGGTTTTCATACAATAGACGGGTATTTCTCATCCAATGCACTCAAGATTCCTCTGGGTTTTTCTCATAGACGATATACGCTTCATTCCACTGAAATGCTGAAGGTGGTATTGGTTGGGTAAGGGAGGCCTCTCATTGTGTGTATCACACGGATCAGGTAATAAGAGACTTCAGCTATGATTAGCATATGGTCTATAGAGCAAGGCCTAGGGAGCAAGTCACTGTAGCTAAAAGTCACTAAATAAGCCTTTTGGGAAAAAAAAAAATTAATGCCTCCTATTCACTTGACTTATGGAATTATGAAGCAATGCTAACTTCCTCTGTATCCTAAATGCAGTTTTGGTTACTACTTAAAACAAGCTATGCACTGCCCACCCTCACCCACATTCTGTTAGATTTATGAGACCAAGTGTAGAAAGAAATTCACAGTGAAAAAATGTGGATGGAGTGGGGCCTCTGGAATGACCTCGAAGGATAAGTGATGATAAACAGATTAAGTTCCTATTAATACATTTTCAGATAACACCCTGCTAGAAACCATTCTGGTGTCTGTCTTTGCTTTGCAGGGTGCAAGGGTTGAGAAGGAGGGTGGAAATGGGAAACCGTGTTGCTGAAATTACAGCCTACCCTTGGTGTCAGGGTACAGAGGGGACTCCTTGTTCAGTCCCTGTCCCTTCCTGGGGAATCAGAATTCCCAAGAGGGAGACGTGGGGACATGTAAGTCCGATCCTTTTGGGTAGGGATTCCAGGAGGGCCCTGTAGGGAAGAGTAGCTGCTCTAAACTAACTACGTCATCTCTTAAGAGCGGAAAGAGGGACCAGAAGAAACTGAAGCCCAGGGAAGGGCCTAGGAGTGTCTTGCCTGAAGCCACGCAGCTGGGTGCTGGCAGGGTCTAGGCTAGATGCCACGACTCCTCGCAATCTAGACCAGAGATCTTTCCAGTAACTGCCTGCTGCCTTCGGTCCTCTACTAGTTGGCTTTGATGTGGGGCGTTCTCACCCTGCTGCCAGCTCTGAGACTTGTTCCCAGCCTTGGGGTGGTGTCCAGATTTATGGACTCCAATGTGATGGAAGACTGGAGTGTGGAGTTCTCAGAAATGCAGCGGCCACCTGTTAGCAGGCACCTCCAACGTGCCGGGCACCATACTAGGCTCCCGGGCATCTGGCACAGCACGCATTTTTGTTCGTTTGTTTGTTTTTTTTGTTTTGTTTTGCATTTGTCCTTCATCCAATACTGTGATGGAAGTCTTCCTATTTCTATTATCATGGGAAGGAGCTAAGTAACATCTTCAGTGTCAGTCAGCCCCAAAGTGGCAAAGCTGGGGTTAAAACTAGGCCAATGGCTAGAGAGCCAATTCTCTTCAGTTACTGTGCAAGTCAGAATCTTAAGGAGAAACTGAGTCCTGACATTCACTTGAGGCTTGGGAAAAGTTTTGGGGACTAGGCGGACTGGGACACCTGTCCGCTTGGGAGAGGTGGGGCTGCCTCATAGGAACCTTACGTCCTGTGGTTGCTGTTCCCTAGAGTTGGGGTGATACGTTGCAGGCGGGTAATAATAGCCCTGTTGCCAGGGCTCAGAGGGCCTGAATGCTTCTCCTCCCCGTGTACCACCAGCTATGGTGAGCCGTGAGTGGGGTGAGATCAGTCCGGCCCTGTGTGCAGCCCCAGGTGGTGGTTCCTGGAGGCCAGGTGAGAGCAGGGCAGAGGTCTGTAATCACCAGGCTTGGTGACGGGGGACTCTGGCTGTAGCTCGCTGGCGATGCTGCTAAGTCTCTCGGTGCCTCCAGGCGTTGGGCATCTGAGGGGAGATCGGCCTCGGGAGCAGACAGCCTGGCCTCTGCAGACAGCCTCTGTTCTCTTCAGGAAGGGGCTGGGCCACCGCGTCGCATCCTCGCGCCTGGCCGTCCCCTCCGCCCCCCTTCACCTTATATAATGGCACATTATACAACATCGCAAAGCAGGTGGTATTTTTAAAGACAGCAAGTGAGCATTTTTTTGGCCTAAATTTGGGCATGAAACAGATGGATTTTTAAGACTCTGGGCTTTTCCTATGAATAGTAACCGTTGTTCTCCTCTGCTTTTAAACACCAGTTTCAAGACCACCTCCAGCAACCAATCAGCACTCTATTTAATTATAACAAAATTCTTAGCTCTGTCTGCTGCTGCTCGGACAAGCGGGGGCACTGGATCAATTTCTGTGAGCCAGGCAGGACTTGCCAACAACAATTTTCCTTTTTCCCAGAGGGCCTCCGAGGCCTGGAGCGGGTTCCAAGTCCTTCCTCTCCTGCCTGCTCAGCGTGGGCTCCCTGACAGCGAGTTTGAAAAGGGTTATAGAGAGGCAGATAAATGCTGGGCTTGTTGCAGCTTTCCTGACAGCGCCGACCCCACGCCAGTGAGCTCATGCCCGCCTCATTATGGTCGGTGCCAGATTTTTTCCATTAACAGGTAATTGAGTAGAAACTAAAATAAGCGAAGTTTGTTTCATCCCTTGGATTTTCTTGCTGGGGTTTGAAAGAAAAACACTTTAGCTTCGTTAGTAGAGGAGTGTCCTTGAAAACGTATTTATGTTTTCCAAGTGATTTGTCGCTTCATAGGTGTAATTAGCCCGTTCCCCTGGCCTCTCCCTTCTCGTTTTTATTCTTTAAGGGCCACGATATTAGGAGAATAGGAGCTGGTTTTCGGTGCCGCTGGCGGTCTGACACCCTGTTTTCAGAGTGGATGGTTAAGTATGTTCTGTTCACAGTAGACAGCCGATGGTTGTCTCTTCTCTGGAGTACACACACACAGACACATGCACAGACACACACACACACACACACACACACACACACACACACACCCAGAAGCCTGTTGATGACACAGCCTCAGCATAGGACCCACAGAGCCGGCTCTCAGGTCCCGCCCCAGGTACCCCCCACCCTCACCGTGCCTTCCATGTTCTCATAGGCTCCAGGGAGATGGTGTCCCTGGCTGAGGGGCAGGAAGCAAACTGAGGTTTTGTCTCGTTTTATCTCTTTGCGGTTTTCTTTACAGGTCCTCGGCCAGGTTCTAATTTCACAATTGAATATTCCAGGAACAGATGTGGAGTGAGCCCTGACGTCTCCAGTCCTGCTTCTCACGTCCCTGGGCTTCTGTCTCAGCTGGTCTGTGCTCAGTTTCATAAAGAGTCCCCATCGCCGCCCACCCCAAGCTCTTCATTAAGGCAAGAGCTTCCGGGGTGTGTGTGTGTGTGTGTGTGTGTGTGTGTGTGTGTGTGTGTGTGATGTGAAGAGAGACACACAGAGAGAGACAGAGAGAGAGACAAATAGAGATGAGAGGGGGCTGGTCTCCATACTTGGGAGTGTCATTTCGACTGGAACACCAGGGAATCATGGCCTTTATTTGGTCGTGAACCCCTTTGGGATTCTGGTGAGTGTTAATGACCATCATCCCCCCCCCCCCAAAATGTATATACTTGAAAACAAACAACACGCTGCGTATGTTTTCAGCAGTTTCATGAGCTCCATGGCTCCCAGGATAAGGATCACTCCCGCATGCCTGCAAAGCCAAGGACTCCATGTTATTAAAGCACATTTTTTTTTTTTCAGAATTGTTCACCTCTCTACACACTTGATATAGAATTCTTTCTGAAGGCAAGAAGTCTTCAGAAATTTGTGTCTTTTGGAGGAACAAACTGAGCTCATATGCCAGCCTTCATTTGATAGTCAACCAGCAATAATAACCGTAGCTAGCATTTTGATGTCCCCGCCTTGCGCCAGTGCAGGGTGCTCTTCTAGGGATGATGTCGATCAGGTCCCTGCCTCCCGGACCTAACGTTCCAGTGGAGGGTGGGGAGGCAGACAACGAGCTGGTCAACAACGGGGCTCTTGAGATTTCAGTTAAGTGCTCCAAGGAAATAAACATGGTGACATGTTGGGCAATAACCTCCAAGGGTCAAGGAGGCCTCTCTGGGAGGTGCTGTTTCATCTGCGGCCTGAGAGCTGAGGAGTTCTTTTAGGTCTGTCTCACAGATAGCGCCTGAAGCCATCTCCCTCTGGCCCTCCCGTCACAGTGCTAAGGGCTGTAGCAGGTCTCCTGGGACCCTCACGGGCTCCCCACGCTCTCTTATGAGCAGCCCACTTTACAGACGAGCACAGTGAGGCCTGGAGCAACCTGCCTGGGCCATGGGGGTCAGGAAACGGGAACTGGGGCCAGGCCTCTCACATCCTCAAGCCTCTGTTCTTCCTCCCCTCCCCCCCTCCGCAAATAGCTTTATAGAAAGATAATTCAAACACCAGCGACTTCACCCGCTTTAAGCAGACAATTCAATGACTTTATGGAAATTTACAGAGTTGGGCAACCACCTCTGCAATTCACTTTTAGAACACTTTCATCACTTCAGAAAGATCCTTTTTCATTTGCACTCACTCCCAATTCCCACGCCCAGCCCCAGGCAACCGCTAATCCACTTTCTCTTTCTGCAGATTTGTCCTGCCTTCACGTTTCATTTACACGGAATCATACATTATATGGTCTTTTGTGCCTAGTTCCTGTCCCGTACCACAGTGCTTCTCAACCATTCTTTCATTATCTATCATCCATATCTTCCCCCAGGGGAAAAACCAAATCTAATTAAAATTCTCCCGAAAGACAGAAACGAAATATCAAGGAATATGATTTTGTCAGGTACAGTTGAGTTTTGGAGGGCCACAAACCATGGTATTATTTAAGGTTTTTTTTTAGAACCGATTTCCTCCCCCTTATTGGTTATGTAGTATCCATTGGGAATGCAAGACAGCATGATATGTTCGAGGTCTACCCACGTGGCAGTACGTGTCTGTGGTACTTTCCTTTGGATTGGTGGACAGTATCCCATTACACGGGTCTGCTGATTTTGTTTCTCCATTCACCAGTCAATGGAATTTCGGGTTGTTTCCACTTTGGGGATATCGAAGTCCTTGCCCTCACATACCATATTGAATCACTCAGCCCATTCCTCATCTGAGGAAGAGCCTTTGGACGTCTCAGCACTGCTTCTGGAGGATGAAGTTGCCCCCAGTGCTTCTGTTTCCCATTTCTGGACTGGAGGTAATAATACTTAGACTTGTCATGACAATGATCTGAAATAATATCTGCCCAGTGCCTAGTAGATGCCTAGTATATGTGAGGGGCCCTCCCTAACCCCTCCTCCTTTCCATGGAGAAAGGTGCCCTTTGGAAATCCACCCTATTTATTTCCTTCCAGCCCCGGCCTCAATCTGTCGCCATAGATTACGCAATGTCTGACATTATTATTTTCTCCTTTTTCTCTGGTGTTATTCAGGTCAAACCCAACATTGTTCCTTAACAGGAATCTCAAGTATTTCCCCCCCTTGCCACTTGTCTTCTGATCTCAGTGGGTTGACACATTTCCAGGGAGCAATTGATTTCATCTGCTGCTAAGAAACTAGACCTCCTGTAGGAGGTAAGGGGTAAGGTGGTGCATGTCGATGCTACAGTAAAAGGAGCACTGGACTGGGAGTCCAGAGACCGTGCTTCACATCCAGCTGGGATGAGTGACCTGAGCCAACCCCAGAGGCATTTGAAGTAACATTTTTTTCTGCAAAAGCATCCTCATTATACACGCTGGCCTTAACAAAATCATGAGGAGCAAATGAGAAACTGACTTTAAAGTGCCTCCTAGGTGGTGAGACTCTTGGGTAAAGAAAGACTGTGATATATCCCCATTGTTGTGTGGGGGCCTGCCCAACGATACTCCCCTGTTTGAGAGGCAATGGGCAGGGGGAGGGGGTATGTGTGTCCACATGAAAAAGGACATCTTCCTGGGAACCAAGTGAGCATAGTGGTTAAGAGGGAGAACTCTGGAGAACTCTGGAGTCAGCCTGCCTGAGTCTGGATCTCAGCTGTGTGGTTGAGCAGGTTGGCCAAGTGAAGGAGCTTCCCTAAGCCCTGGTCTCGTCAGCTGCAGAATGCGACGAAGACACTGCTTGCTGCTCACAGGAGGCTCAGATGAGATTAAAGTTGCTTGGGCCAGTGTTTGACATTCGGGTCTGTTTCATGGACATTAGCTATTGTCATTGCTGCAATTGCCTTGTGTTCTCTGGGTCAGGAGAGAGGAGGCCCTGGCCAAGTGCAGCCTTCTAGGAGAGAGATGGGAGTTGCCTTCATGATGTGTTTTTAGAGGGCCACCAGACTCAAATTTGCTCAGAGTGCTCCCAAGGCCTGAGATCTCCCTTGGGAATCCTTTTGTTTTGTGGCCCTGAAGGGCTTTCAGCCTCCCAGCCCCCTATTCAGATGCAGATGACCCTCCAAAGAGGGCGGCTCACAGCTTCAGCCTTCTCAGCTGAGGCCCAGAGAGAAAGGCCTGTGAGGAAACCGGTGGACCCACAGGGAAGTGATGTCCCCAGGGCCAGGAATCTGTCCTTGCTGGCCCACATTCCTGTGCCCAGCATGAGGTTCCGCTCTTTGGCCTTCAGTTATCCTGACTGAGGACAAACATTAGATCAGATCGTTCATAAAGGGTCTTGGAGTTGGAAATGATTTTTTTCCCTTTGGTACGATATGGGGGAGGGGAGAGGGGAGAGGAAGAAAGGGAGAGGGAGAGAGGGAAGGAATGACTGCGCATGCATACATGAGTATGAAGGAGGAACTCAGAAGCACGCATGCTTTCATACGGTTTAGCTCCAAAGCAACTTGTCATCCCACCTGTTCTCACTCTTGTTGCAGAGAGCAAGTGACTTGGTCCGGTGACCAAAATCCTGGGCCAGACAATCCCACAAACGGTGAACTGATAAATGTTTAACTACTAGTATTTCAGGGGAAAACTCCCTGATTTGTAGCACTTGCTGACTTCTATGGTATATGTTACCATGGCCAAATTCAGTCTGTCAATGGGACCTCATTGTATATAGAATTGGGAAGAGATGCTCAGAAGCATACCATTATTAATATTTACACAATGTCAATAGGAGCCCATGGGGATTCTTCAAACCAGCTGTGAAGTCTTCCTCTTGCTGTCCTCTGAAGAAGTCCATTTAGAGGGCACTCACATTGCAGGTCCTCAGAGTTCTGAGCATGAATGGGAAGTAGCCAACTTACAAATGTATCCTTTGCCATGCATCATCTCCTCCAAGGAAGCTGGGCTTGTCCTGTGTGTCTGCCCTGCTTCAGAAAGAGGATTCAATGACACCCCATTTTTAGCCTGGTCACTACTAGAGAAAATTCTAGAAACTTTCAAAAAGGGAGGTTCATGTGAAAGGGAACGTTCTCAGAGGTCCAAAAAAATCAGAGTGGGGAATTCCACTTTTCTTCAAGGATATTGAAGAGAAGTTCCAGAGGCCAAATCTATTCTCTTGACTTCCTGTCAGGGGAGGAGGGCATGGTGGGTAGCCGCCTCCCAGAACAAGAATCGAGGTCAGGGCTGTGGCCCCATGCAGGCTTGAGGCCTCCTTGCTCCAGCGCTCTGTGTTGGGCCTGGCCGGCAGGGAGCCATTCCTTTCAGCTCCTTCTCCCCCACCTCACCCATGACTCCCCAGGGCTTCCTCTTGCTCCAGGGGAGCCCATTGGAGCATTATCCCGGAAAAAAGCCATCTGGGCTGAATGAGCAGCGTCTGCTTTCTGAAGGAGCCGCTCTGCTGCCCCAGTGACTCCCTGGCTCCTGGCCCTGGGCCATTGTGGAAGGACAAAGCTGACACACACAACAATCCCACGACAATCTCCTCTCGGCCCTTTCTTCTTTATTATTGTTATTATTACCTTTCAAATACTCCAGCTTCTTGGGCTCGTTATCTCTGGTGAGGCCTTTGGCCAAAGTGTGTGGGGGCCACTTCTCCCTCCTTCGCACCCCTCACCCTCGTGGGCCCAGCTTCACTGTTGTCTCTTTGACAAAATACATAAAACCGATACTGATCGGTTAACATACATGACATCTTTAAACTTTAATCCATTTTCCCTCTCTCGCCGCGGCGGGCCAGCCTCTGTAGACTCGCCCATCCATTGTTCCCCGTCAAAGCCTTCTTGAGTGGGTTTCCCACTGAGTCATTTTGTGCGAGTCAAATCAAGATTATAGGTAGCAGAGAAGAAAAAGCCGAGAAGAGAAGGTTAGCCCCTCATTTTAGACTTTAAGAAAAATCTGCCAGCAGGGGCCAGTCGGAGTGGGTAACGCACATGAAAGACCAAGTCCAAGCTGGGTCGCCCGTGTCACGAGAAGAGTTTTTCAGGGAGAGGCACACAAAACACGCATTGTCGTGGTCGCACACAGAGACATAAATTTAGGAGCATGTTCGCCCTTCGCCTGAACAGAGTTAGCTCTGATAACGAGGAACAATGAGCTGGAATGAAACCTCCCGGACTGAGTGGAAAGAGCAGTGACACTTGCTCATTCTCCCACAAAAGTGGCTTCTCTCTTCCTTTTCCTCTTACCTCCCTCCCAGTGACAAATGGCCCTCGGCCACTCACCGCTGTCTTTGTGCACCCTTGCTCGGTAGACTGGTGGAAAGGTCAGGCGTCCAACAGGAGGGCAGGTGACCGTGGTGGCTCCGTTGGCTCTTCCAAATTGGAGACAAACCCTTTTGGTATCTGAAGTCCCTTTGGGAAAAGCTCTGTAGAAGGTGCTATTTACATAATGGCCAAGAGGTGTCGCTACCAATTCTTATTCTTCAGATACCCGTGGAAAGTTGAGATGGGGGTGCCTGGATTCGATCCTGACTCAACTACTTAGTTGTGGGATCCTGGTAAATTACTTTACCTCTAAGTGCCTCAGTATCCTGTTCTATTATATGAGATACTATCACCTCGAGGCTTGACAGCAGGATTAAATGTCTATAAATTGCATAACACATTATAAGTGCTCAATACGTGTTGTTGACTATTATTATCAGCAGTGGCAGAATGACTCAATCCTCTGAGATTAAAAAGAAAAAGCAGTTGAATTAGATCACAAAGATCTAAAACTGTAGGTTTTGTGATTCTCATTCAATCTCCCCACTTCATCTAGAGGTAGGTAACATTATCCTCATCTGATGGATAAGGAAACTGGAGTCTGGAAGGAGTAAATGGCATATCCAAGGTGACACAGCAAATAGTCACAGGTAAAGGAAGACAACCAGATCCCCTGACTCTGGGGGTGTGGCTCTGCACAACTCTCATGCATAACAGAGTTAGCGACCTGAGTAATAAGGCATGACAGTTTTTTTCAGACTTCAAAATATTTGTAGCAAGAGGGTTCAAGGAATAATAATTTGGAGATTATCCTTCAATTAATTTTTTTTTTTCAAAGCCAGCTCCCTAGAACCTACCATCTCCTAAATCTCCTGGCTTTCCCAGTCTGGTCTCCCTGTGAATGAGGCTTAGACTAAATGCTCTTCAGTATATTGGTTAAAAAGCTGGATTTGAATCTTGACTCTGCTACTTCCTAGCTGGTTGCCTTTGAGCAAGTTACTTGAGCTCTTTGAAATACTGATTTTTTTTCCCATAAAAAAAAATAGGTTTAATTTGCATATAGTAATATTCACTTCTTTTAGTGTATATTTCTTCAAGTTTTGATAAACACATCTAGTGGTGGAACCACCACCATAATCAGGATGTATAGAACATTTCCAAAACCCTCCAAAAATTTACCCATGTCCCTTTATGCCAATCCCTTCTACTCATCCCTGGCCCCTGGCAACTACTGATGTGTTCTCTGTCCCTATGTTTTTTCTTTCATAAGACTGTCATCCACATGGAGTTATATAATACACAATCATTTGTTACAGTTTTCTTTCACTTCTCACAAAGCATTTGAGATTCATCCATGTTTTTCCTGTATTGATAGTGTGTTCCTATATATTGCTGAGCAATATTCTGTGGTATTAAAGAACTTTTTTTATTCACAGCTCAGTTGAGGGACATTTGTTTTTAGTTTTTAGTGATTGCGAATAAAAGCACTATAAACATTTACATACGGGTTTCATTTCACACGTATGATTCTCGAGGAGAGGGTTGCTGGGTCATGGTCAGTTTTATAGAGACTGCCATGTCGCTTTGCAAAGGGGCTGTGCCATTTTGCATTCCCACCAGCAATGAATGAGAGTCTCAGTTGCTCTGCATCCTTGATAGAACTTGACATTATCGGTTTGTAAAATGTTAGCCCTTCTAATAGGTGGGTGAATGTTCATTTCTAATCTGTAAAATGGAGACCTTCTTTGCACCTCCCTGGTATTCTTGTGCATACTAGATGATGTGGTTCGTGTGAAACCCTTAGCACAGTGCCTGGCAGGTAAGGGCAGGGTGGAGGTTGCTAAATGTGAGTTGCATTATTGTTCTATCCAAGCCCAATATTCTTGCACGTGATGGATATTGTACCTTATGCTTCATGAGGCCCCTTTTCTGCATGAGGATACCAATCTGTGTTGTCCCAGATCACCGCAGGGCTCTCTGAAGAGACCACTTTGTGTCTCTTTTAAAACTGGGCTCTGTTTTGTCTCCCTGGCTCCCTGCAAAGGCACGGAGCAACAGCTGCTGGCATCAGGCCAGGCCGGTCCCCGGGAGCTCCGAGGCCAGGCTTCTATGAGCGGGCAGTGCAGGCAGCCTTCCTGCCACTGCCTGAGGCCTGGGGGTTTTTCTTGGCCTGCTCCCGCCCCTGCTGCTGGCCTTCCTTGCCTGCTTGGCCTGCCAGCACTAAACTCTCGGCTGGAGGCACAGGGCAGTACACACTTAGCTCCCTATTAAACATGGATTACAAAAAAAAAAAAAAAAAAAAAAAAACAACCCCCAACCAAAAACAGGGTACATGAATTTATCTCTGAGGGATTTGGCCTTGGAGGTATCGTGGAGGGAAACAAACCAAACAAACACTCCTTTCAAAGCATGGCTAAGCCTTTGGCCTAATCACAGTGGTCACCACTGGAGGCCAGAGATGGGACATTCATTCCTTCCTGACAGCAGCCCCACAGAGCAGCGTCAATGTGCCAGGTATTCCTGATCCAGCAGCAGCCCAGGTTCCCAGGGCTTTGGGCAGTTTGGCAGCAGGCCTGGAGATATGACACAACGGGCAGACAGAGAACCTAAAGAAATATGGGGCGGACCCAAAACGTGGGAGGCCAGCCCAGGCATTAGTCACCATGTCTAAATAATGTACAATGGTAGGCTTAAAGATAATGAGTGACAGGTTCAAAGACATCAGGCAGTGAGCCTAAAGAAACCAGGCCGTGAGCTCAGAGAAGTCAAGTGTCAGGAACAAGGAATTCAAGTGACATGTCCAACATGTGGTCGCATGGCACTGCGTATATAGCACTTTTGTGCAAATTAGAAAAAGCCACCTCCTCTGGGAAAAAGTAAATGTAGCCCTGAGAGTGCCCTACCTGGGGGAGCGAAAACACCCCTGTGGCTTGGCTCTCTTGGGCAGGACACATGATGAACGACCCATGTGGCTGTCCTGAGTCTAAGGCCCTTATGGTCCCCTGACATTGCTCTGAGTTTCCTTCCAAGTGTTTTTTTGTGTGTGTGGCCGTGGGATGTGTCCCACCTTCAAGTTTCGCTCTGAGCGGGCCCTCCTGGATCAGTGAGGCTTGATGGTCTCAGGGCTAAGAAAGGACTACCAAGAAGAGAGCTTGAGCTCCGAGCTGTACCGAAGCAAAGCCCAGACTTGGAGAGCCCTCAGCCGGCGGAGGGAGAGGCAGAGCCGGAAGCGGTGTAGACATGGGGAAGACTGTCAGCAAGAGAGCTCCACCTTCAGCATCCGCATTTGTCCGAAGAGCAACTGGGCAATGCGAAAGGGCAGGGACCGCGCTGTGGGATTGGCCAGTGGGGTGAGTGTGGCGGCCCTGAGAAGAGCTGATCCCAGGAGCAGGGATGGTACCTTTGTAGTTTAGTAGGGCGGATCTAGAAAGATTTTTTTTTCTTTTTTTTTTCTGGGGTCGTGGAGGCGGGGGGGGGGGAGCTGGGGTGGTGACAAGGAAGTAAAATTACAAAAGAAAGGCAATTTTAACTTTCCTTCCTTTGGCTTCTGGGACCTACACTGCCTTGGTTTTCCTCCTACCTCTCTGGCTGGCCCTTCTTGGTCTCTTCGCTGGCTGGCTCCTCCAGTGTTGGAGCGCCCAGAGCCCTGTTCTCTCTCTACACTTACTATCTCCAGGTAATCTCATTCATTCCCATATTGGTCAAAGTCACACAAAACAAATAATCCCCAGAGATGCATGCCTAACCTTGATCTTTCCCCAGTTGTTCAGTCAACCGCTAAGCGACAGTTCCCTTAGACATCTAATAGGTATTCAAAAATTAACAGGGCCTAATAAATCTGATTATCTGTCTTAAGTCTCTCTTCCTTACAGTAAAAGTCACCCCCTCCACCAGTTCTCGAGTCTCCTTTCCTTCACCCCACCCCCATATCCAATCCATGAGTGTTTCCCGTCAATCCTTTCTGAACATGAGAAACACCAAACAATTCTTCCTTCGCACGTGGATCCATCCACTTCTCTCCATCATCACTATGACCACCTTAGTTAAAGCCAACATCACCTCTTGCTGGGACTAGCACCACAGCCTTTTATCTGGTCTCTTCACTTCCACTCTTGTTCCCACCCTGCTCCAGCCATTTCTACACTGTAGTCAGGCTAATCTTTTAAAAACATGAATTATATCACATCACTCTCAGCTTCAAACTCTCCAATGGACCCCATTCCACTTGACTAAAATAGAACCTCCTTATCAGGGCCTCAAAGCCTTCCACAAGCTAGCCCCTTCCTAATTCACCAGCCTTATCTCGAACATGCTCCGCTTCACCCATTGCATTCCATCACATTGACCTTCTTGTGTTCTAACCTCCCATTTAAGGCCCTTGCATCAGCTCTCCCTGTCCTGGAATACTCTTTGCATTCCCCTCCGAAGGGTGGCTCTTCCCCCCGCCCCCTGTCATTTACTCTCAGTCCCATCTCTAGAGAGGCCTTCCCCATCTGTACAAGGTCTCCACCAGCTTTATCACTTTAGCTCATTTTAATTTTCCACATAGCACTCATCATTCTCAGATTATTTTTCTCACTATCTATTATTTCCTGTCCTTTTTTTCTAGATTTCCAACTCCCTGAGAACAAAGGGTTTGTTTTTGCCCCCTCCACTGTATGCTCAGCACTTTGCAGACTACCTGGTTTGTTGAAGGTGCCCAATAAATATTTGTTTCATGCGTTAATAATTGAATGAAGGAAGGAGTGATGAATGAACACTGGACCCGTAGAAAGAGGACCCAGCTCCCACCTTTCTTCTCTGTGTCCTTGAGACTTACTTGCAGGCATGAAAAGGAATTATCGATGGCTGGAGCCATACAGAAAGAAGGAAAGAAGGGAAGTAAAAGAAAGAAGGCAAGAAAAAAGAAAGGAAGGGAAAGGTAAAGCAGAGAGGAGAAAATTTGAACCTTGTATTCAGGGGCCTTCTGTTTGGAAACAAGGAGGAGGGGAGTGGCCCTGATTCTCTCCATGGTCTTTCCTTGTCCCAGTTCTCAGGCCCTGACCACCTGGTCCCATTTTGGTTCTCTCCTATGCCTTATGATAGCAACAGAGGATATTCCAGGATTGTCTCAGTCTACTGTGATCCCCACCCACCCAGAGAGCCCTTTACAGTTCACTAGGCTCTTTGAACCTGAACCTTCATTACAACCTTCATTTAAAGAAAACTGAGTCCCAGAGCAAGAGGAGTATGCTCAGAGCTGCAGAGCTGGGACAAAAACTCGCTCTTTGGCCCTTAGCTGGGGTTCTCCTTGGTGCACCACAACCTCTTCTCTTCTGAAGTGTGTCTTCTTGGGCAGAATCTTTGCTTCTACCCAGGGAGTATGCTCTGGAGGTCCTAAAAACCTGACCTGGCACCTTACAAGGGACCTCCTGCTGTATTCTCCCTGGTTCGAGAGCTTTCTTTCTACAAGCTATTGGTGCCACTGATGGCTCTGGGTCAAACTGATGGCATCTGTTCTGACTTAAAGGATTTATTTGAGAGTCAAGTGTAGTTGAGCTTCATGTTTCTTGGCAGAGCTGGGCTGGCAATGGACTTGGCCTGTGGTCATGTTTGACTCGTGAGATGATGCCAATGCTGTTGAGAAGATCCAGAAGAGGGTCCTGTTTACACTGAGAAGTTTCATCAGCCCCGGAATGGGCAGCTGCCCCATTCCTTCCTGAGTCCCTGGTCAAGGGTATTATATGAGCAAGCGATGTGAAACGAAGGCAGCCAGGGAGGGGTTGTTCCACTTTTGGCTCTTTCTGAATCACTGTATAATCTTGGGCAAATTTCTCTATTTCCTTGGGCCTTGCGTGCCATGTGGAGACAATGCTGACTGCAACACAGAGCGACTGAGAGTCACTGAGAGACATCTGTGAAATGGGAGAAATGCAAACTGCTGGCCAATCAGAGAGTTACAATGGTGGGTTGAGCGGTGTGCAGGGAAGCCTGGGTGTCCCGTGGCCCTTGCCTCAGCATCCTGAAGAGACAATGACCCACTGAGAACTGGACGAGCAAGAACACTGGGCAGCTGTCGCTGTCTTCAGCAATAAGAACTCTCACGAGCCCTTAATATTAACAACAATTTTAATGGCTAACGTTGATGTGGCCATGGTGCCCGGTGCTGTTCTTCACAGGTGTCGCCTCGTGTAATCCATGGGACCAACTTAGAGGTCAGAATATTATCCAGGTTTCAGACAAGGAATTGGGGCTCAGAGGATTTCAGGGATTTAACCTAGGTCTGTCTGATTCCAAAGCCTATGTTCTTAACCAATATCCAAAAAGGCTAGGACACCAGCCCAAATTGTGCTTTACTGAACATAGGACAAGCGTTTTCCAGCCTTAGGAGCCACCGTTGACAGAATGCAGATTGCGCAGGGGAGCGTGATGACAAAGGAAAACCAGGTGAGTAATGGGCACACTTGTTTCAACTCCACAGTGGGAATGGGAGTAGCAGCTATAACTCGGAGGGTTGGAATCCCCCACTTGATCATTTTCTGTTTGCCAGAAACTGGCTTGACCTAGTTAAGAGTTTGGGTTTTGAAGTCAGATATTTCTGCATTTGGACCCAGGTTCTACAGCTAAGTGACCTTGGGCAATTTACCTGAACTGTCTGTGCCTTAAGGTCCTCCATTATAAAACGAGGATGGCAATTTCTACTTTATCACTAACTCCTGCTGTTGTATGGGGAGAAGGTCATACTTAACTCAAAATAGTGCATCCCTACCACTGATTGAACAGCACCCCCCCCCCAATTCCTGCAACACATACACGTATGCCCACATAACTGATGTGAATCTCCCAGACCAAAGCTGAAGCTAATTCTTCCTCAATTTTTCTGGGATAGCTCAGACTGTGCTTTTTGTTTGTTAGGTGATTCCCATGATGCCTCTGCATCAGCCTTCCAATTGGCGGCCATATTTGACTTCGTTCATAGGCTAAGAAAACAGATTATGTGTTTACTTACTGGAAGTAGCCATTTATTATCTAGGATGAAGATGGTTAAAATGGACCAGGTTGAAGAGGGACTTTGGGAAAGACCCATAAAGTCTACTTTGAGTGGATAGAGATTCTCCAGGAAGCAACCTTGAGATTAAGGATGGGAAACATGCAACACAAAAGAGCAGTGATAGAAGTGTTAGTTCAGACAGAAGACTGGCTGGGCTGCTGACTTCAAGCAATCTGGGGGAGCAGAGGTGAAAAGGGGGAGGGTTCAAGCTGTTACTGAGGTTAATTAATATTACTTTGCATTGGCAAACTCAATAGATGCCAGGGGTAGGCTATTGACTTGAACCCAGGGAAACCAGTGTTTGACTCTAAGCCTCTTAAGGGCAGCTGTCAGTACCTAGTATCTAGCACACAGTATTTCAGTGCCTAGTGCAACGTAGATGGCTAATCTATATTTACTGAATGAATAAAATTATATTATTCTGTGAGCATTCTGTGGGTATGTATATACAGTGAAAGGGAAAATTGGGAAGAGCCTTTGTGAAGGACAATTAGCCACAAATGAGAATAGTTATCTCCATCCCTCTCATCACCTAGGTATTATTGTAATTATAAAAACGGCACAAATTTGTTAGATAATAGAATGTATCCTGTTTTTAAATCTTTATGTGTATTTTTTAAAATCAAATTTTCTTTCTAGTGAACATAAATTTTTCTTTTTTGTAACTTTCACCCATTAGTCCAATTCCACACACACAAAAATTTCATATTTCAAGAGTGCTATCATATCATTTTTAAAATCATGACCTTTTAAATTATGCTCTTTTTTTCCCCCTGGCTAAAGAGTCTCATTATTTAAATGTTGATCCTCAGCTATCATGATATTCCAGATCTTTCACCATCCTGATGATCACCTTCTGGATTTGATTCAATTTATGCATGTCCTTCTTCAGTTGTGGTTGGCGCTCAGCTGTCAGTGTTGGATTATGCATAGCATAGAGTAGGACAATTACCTCCTTTGTCTTAGACTTCTCTTCTTTGGTATGTAGCCTAAGAGTACACGCACTTTATTTTAGGGAGCTTATTCATTTTAAAATTTAACATAAATATATTATCTTATAAAAGACTTAATTAATCAAAGTATGTAGAGCAATGTATTAAACTCATCACTCTTCCTTGTTCCCAATTTACTCGCCACCCTAGAGCATATTTCTTTTTTTCGTATGTATATATAAACACATATCTACACTTTTGTTTTATATAAACTTATTTTTATATATACATGTTGTTCTGCTGTTTGTTTTTCATCTAGCAATATTCCTTGGATTTTTTATGTTTGCATAGTATTCCTCAGTGTGAATGTGCTATAATTTATCTATTCATCAACTTATTTATTGACATTAATAAAAATATATGAAAATTTTTTTACTGATACAAACCATGTTAGAGTGAATATTTCAGTATTATATGTAAATATTCCCTTAACCTAGATTTCCAGAATTGTTTTTTTGGTAAAAAAAAAAAATGTTCATTTAAAATTTTTTGATAATTATTTCCAATCACCTTTCAAAAAGATACTGATAACAGACAAAAGTGACCATGTAATTTAATTACATTCTTATTGGCACAATCAACATTTAATGTTTATAAAACTGAACAGCCAAAATTAATGTATTAATAATTTAATAATATTACTAGTGAAAAGGAGTATCTTTTTAAAAATATGTCTTGTTTCACTAGTTATATTTCTGTTATGAATTTCATGTTCCTATTGAAGCATTTCTAATGACATTTCTTTTTTTCTTGAATTGTTTTTAAAATCATATTTTTAAAATCTTTTAAATTCTTCCCTCCCCATTACTTTCTCAGATATATCCTTCCAAATCCTCCT
The DNA here is from genome assembly GCA_003508835.1 of Eonycteris spelaea. Lineage (NCBI taxonomy): Eukaryota > Metazoa > Chordata > Mammalia > Chiroptera > Pteropodidae > Eonycteris > Eonycteris spelaea. Next base: position 11,275,282 of record PUFA01000004.1, on the reverse strand, counting down.
AACTACTAAGTGTAAACTCATAGTTCTGTGCAATTGAAGTACAATCATTATCTTGGGATTCCAATTTGTTGCCCTTTTTGGTTGTTTATACTCTTTTCTGGATTCCGTGTTTTCCTTTTTCTTGGCTTAACTTCTTGTTTTGTTACACCAGAACCTCAAGTAACTTCAAAGAAAGACTATAAGAGGTGAAAATTTTAAGTACTTAAATGTCTGAAAATGTCTTTCTTTTACCCTTCAGTGATAGTTTGGCTGGATACCAGATTATGTGAATAAAATACTTTCAAAGGCATTCCTTTGTTGCCTCCTCTTATCTAATGTGTTGATGAGAAATAGAATGCCAATCTGACTCTACTTTCTCTGTAGGCAACCTTATTTTCTCCTAATGTAACTTTTAAGGTGAACTTCCCCATTCCTTCTTTATTCTTGATGTTCTGAAATTTTCTGTTTGCCAAGGTGTGCATTTTTCACATTCATTTTCCTTATAATCCGAAGACTTCTGTACTTCAACTTTGTGATACCTTCCTGTACTATTTCTTTGATATCTTTTTTGCTTAAATTTTCTCTATTCTATCTTTTATGAACTATTTATTAGTCTAACCTTGGAAATAAAGTTTTCATTTGCTTATTAGGTTGTCTGTCATGTTTACAATGAAAAATTTGTTTTTGTGCTTTAATTTATGACAGATTTACTCACTTTTAGCTTCTTGTCTTTCTGTTGACATTTTAACTTCACCATTCATATTTCTAATTTTTAAATATCTGATTTTTTTTCTTTTCTCGCATTCTTGTTTTATGAGTGCAGTGGTTTCTTGAAATAATACTTTAAAAAAAATTCTCTTCTATTTCCAAAATTAACACATTTTTTCTGAGAATAATATTTTTTGTATTATTTACTTGGTCTTTTTCTTTCCTTTTAATACTTTTCTCAAATATTTGACAATATTTAATGTTCCTCTATCTTTAAGAGTGAATCATTTAGAAATAATTTAATAAAAGATATTTGTTAGATCTTAGACTATTAGTACTTGGCCCGATTTCTTCATTTCCATGTTCTACTCTGTTTTATGGAAGGCTGAAAGCTGAAAACTATATTTCTCAAACTTACCTGCTGGTTGGACTCTAGTTAGGTTTTGCTAGTGGGAAAGACTGGTGAGAAATTAGATGATGGAAGTTATGGAGAAATTATTCTACTAGTGGATCCATCAAGAGTAGGCAACTTCAGGCAACTTCAGGCAACTGTGTGCTCCAGCAGAGTTGATATTCAGAAGCAGTAGTGGGTGTGGCTTCTTTTCAGGCAGCATCAGTGACAAATGCTCTGACAGCATTAACAGCAGTGGCAATGGGGTGACCTCCACTCAATGACAGACTTAGCAGCTCCAGCAACTCAGGGCAGTGAGTGTAGTAGGCTTGTGGGGATTTGAGGTGAAAGCAGTGCCCTGATCTCTGGAAAACACCCTCCTCTTTTAGTCCTGAAGTCCTTCTGACAATATTGTAACCACTGAAATCTTTTTTTAAATTAAAGTCACTCTACTTGAGCTCTTAAAAGTTATTTCTGTTTTCCCAATTGAACATTGACAGACACAGTTTCCATTATATAATACCAATAAAATTATCTATCTATCTATCTATCTATCTATCTATCTATCCATCCATCCATCCATCCATCCATCCATTCATCCATCCATCTATCATCTATCATCTATCTATCATCTATCTAAGCATCTATGAATATAAAGAACACTGGGAAAATCCAACAAAGGATAGCAAGCACTTTGTGGTGAAAAATAAACTTTATTCAGATATATTAAAGAAATATAAGTAATGAAGATATATCATATTCATGGTTAGAAAGGCTTAATATTGTACAAATGACATTTGTTCCCAGATTGACCTAGCTGCTCAGTTCAATTACAATAAAAATCCCAACAGGGATTTGTTTATTTTCGATTGCCTCTTTTCCTTTATGTTGAAGATTCTATGTGCGTCTACCTACTCTTCTGAAACGTGACTTGGGAGTGGGATTTTGGAGGTCATTTGCGAATGGTGTTGAAATGAAGAAGCTATGCTGTAAACTTGAATATGTTTTTGACACAAAATTTAAAAGGCCTTAAAAGTAGAGCTGAAAAACACTAGTATCCAAATGTAGTCTAGAAATTGTGTGTCCTAAAAATTATCTGAAAATAATAACATTTCCTCATGTTGGGAAATGGCCCATAAATTAAAATCCCTGAGAGCAGGAGAGGCAAAGATCAAGATAAACTTCCAAGAAGAAAAGCTCTGTGCTTTGGCCAAAGGCCTTTCTCTTTTGGGATCATCACATACTTTAATACCTCATTTGTAGATGACATTGAATTCACCAACCCAGGAATGTAGCAGGCTTCATGTGGTGTAATTGGGCATAGCTGAGCATAGCTAGAGGGGGTTTAGGACCTGATTGTCTCCCATTCCCTGACCTAGCATCATCTGGGTTTTGCAAGACATAAGAAACAATGGAAATGAAGTGGATACTATGGCCAAACATTGCAAATTGTGGTCCTGCCTGAACAGCATTATTTCTCTTGGCCCAGTTTCTCAGGGCTCACTGCAGGGCCTAATTTCTGTGCTCACATATTCTACTGGGACTGCAGACCCTCAAGAGTATGAAAAGAACATAGGCAGCGTTAGGAGCGTGAAAAGCCATTCACCACATTGATGCTTCTCTCTTGTAATACGGATCTTTCCCCCAGGATAGCATCTAATTGCTACTTGAACGAACCTACTGTCTTTACCTCAACAGCCTTGCCCAGTAGGCCATTGCAAACATTTATTATTCTTTGAGTGACAAAGCTCTTCCCATCTGTCTCTTCTGAATTTGTTTTTTTTTTTTTGAACTTCCACTTCTGCCCCCATTCCTGTCATTGAGGCAATATCAAAAGTAGCAACATGCATTGATATTATTCACTCTGCTGAAGATCTTGTGTACTTCAGTGATAACCTCCTTCAATGTCTTTGAAGTTGGAAAGATGGAAGATTTTTTTTTTTAACCTTTCAGTAGATTGTACAACTTTCTCAAGGAATCAGTGAGAAAAAAATATTTGCTCACATCTGACTTCTCTTCAACCCAATCCACCTGCTCTGGAAAAACTGCCCGAGAAACACATTTCCAGAAAGGTTCCTTTTGGAGACAAAATGGTTGTCTTATTTCCTTGACTATTTCTGGATGCGCTCAGAGGGAAGGAAGATGTCAACTGTTTGTTTTGTTAATTCAAAGGTGGAGCTGAGGCACAAGGGAGACATGAGGAGTACGTGTCTATCTGAACAAAATAGTTATGATTTACACGGAGCAGCCACAATGGTCAAGGCCTATACTATAAGATCTCATAACCTCACGGCAACCCCACAGAGGCAGTCTTATCATCATTTCCCATTTATGGGTGAAGACTCTAAGGCAGAGATAGATAAAGGTAATGATGATAATGGCAGCTACCATTTATTGAGCATTCACGATGTGCCAAGCATCTGCCTCACTCTGTTCATGTACATCTCACCTGGTTTTTTACAACAACTGATGTGGTAGCAGTTAATGTTACCCAGGGATGTCTGGCTCTCATACTCTGTGCTTATCATTTTCCTATCTGATTGCTTTGAAATTAGTGTCTTTTTATATAGGCTTTCTTCACTGCCCAATTCCAACTGACTTCCTAAATCCTTCCCATTCTCTAGTGCATTGATGGACAGAAAAAACCTTTAATTTCAGAAGGCTTTGTTGTCCATTGTCTTAGGTTGGTTGAATATCAAATCCAAGCTTTAAGGTTTTTTAAAAAAAATCCTGAATGTCAATCACAGTGGCCAGGTCTGCATCTCAGGGGAGGGCACATGATCTTTGCTGCCAATTAGAGTCCTCTTTTTCCCTATCTCGTGATTGGTTCAGGGATGAGCGTGTGACCCAAAGCTAATCAAAATCCTCTCAGGACTTCTCTGTAGGGCCAGCTGGAGGATGATTTCTTTCCCTTGGGCTTTGTAAGTTGGGTGAACATGAATAGCACAGGCAATTGCCATCTTCTTTGCCACATAGAGGAGGTCTATCTGCTGATTAAAATCAACACAGAGAAAAGTGGAGCTGAAAGATGAGAAAAGAAACAAAGATTTAACAGTATTTTTAAGGTTTTAGATACAGCTATCGCTAAAGGCAGTTTTACCCCTGGGCTCTCTAGTTAAGAACAAACAAATATCCATTTTTGCTTAAGCTGGTTTGAATATCCTTTCCGTGGTGTGCTGGTAAGCTGGCTTCCTGGGAAAAAGACAAAAAAAAAAAAAAAAAAAAAAGCCTGATGCTTTGATTTTTTTAGTGTTTGCCAATTACCATGGTGTAAATGCTCCTATTGTGACAGATTTTAAGCTGCTGATGTTTAACAAGCAGCTTTCAAATTTCTTCATATTTAACAATTGGCTTTTGTGAGCAGGTACCAGCAGCTCCAGCACAGCACTGTTTACAACTAAAGGTCCCAACTAATTTACTTTCTCATAGGGGTGTTGAGATGAGAGAAATGGTAATCAGGGCACTTGACTGGTCTGCTTCTGCCCTCCTACATCCCAGAAAGTTCTCAGATCTCCATAGGTACTCTTGGATGGGGAGAGAGAAATGCTCAGTAACATCACCCAACAGACTTTTAATTCAAGGAATTAAAACTTCTATGATTCTTTCCCTGAAACATACTTTGTGGCCATCTCTCTCATCACAATCACCTACTGATCCAGAGTCCACAAGAGTCTGCACTTATAATGCACTCCCCAGTGATAAATAGACACCATACTCTGAGCAGTCTTTTCCCCTTGGTCTGGTGCAAGTATTGCGTGCTCAAGTAGATCTGAAATGTTGCTCAGTCCTGCATGTGGCTCTTGAAAGAGTATCTTTATAGCATGGTGACCTTTGCCTTATGTGTGGTCCAGGATTCCAGCTGGGAAAAGGGCCAGTGGGAATGAGAAGAGAATGCAGACACTTTTCAAGATTGATTAGTGTTCTTTCTCCTCTCATCCCTACCCTCAACCTTTATCTCTGCTTCCTTGTGTTTTCCTCTTTGTTTGCTTTTCTGAAACCTCTTTAAAACTGTTGCCACATCTATGAAATGAAGATAGAGAGACTTAGCCCATAGCGTAATGCGGAGGAAACCATTGTATTCAGTACCCTGCAGGTGCTCAATGCATATTAGTTTCCTCTGATCCTCCCTTTTGTTCTCTCTTGGTTACTGTCTGTCCGCTCAGGTTGCTGTCAGAGACCCATCAAGCCTACAGACTGGGACAGACATCTTTTAAATCCATTTCTAATTTCCTAGGGGATGTACTTTCTGTGTTGATATTTGTCGATTCTACAGTTGATTTTTTTATAGTGACGTCATCTTATTGACCCATTTCCTGAGGATGTGTCCTTGGGTTCCACAGATGGTGAGGAAGGGGAATTACTGCTGACAGACCACGAGACTGGTCTGAGAGCCCTCTCCTCCTAACCGCGGCGGATCCCACTTCCATCCGGGGCTGTGACTCACCCTTTATTAATTGCACTGCAATTATCCTGGGGAGCCTGAGTTTCCTCTTGATGTCTCCTGTCTGGTTTCCTTTTGACCTGCACAACTGTCTAATAAAGATGGCTTTTGCGATCTCTTAGTTAATGTGGTTCATTATTTCCAGTGCTGCCTTCTGCCTTCAGCGGCTGGAGGTTTTTCTGACTTTGACTTGGAGACTTTCGTGAGTTGTGTCTTCAATCAGAGCTCGGTGCTGCTCGCATTGTCTGTGGGAGAAATTTCATTTGCAAATCAGAAGAAGTTCACAGAGCATGTCGCGGTGTGTCTCCACAAGATAGTGTTTTCATCTTCCATGAATCTCTCCCCAGTCACCTCCACGTGCCTTGGTTGAGGAAGAAAAAGTCTCTCTCTCCCAGACCTCAGCGAGAGCCACAGAGACAGAGCAGTAGGCATGAATTTGTTTGCTCCTTAGCCATGCTAATTATCTGCAGAGGGCTGAAGAATGAGGCAGTGTCTGCTCTCTGGGCTTCTTGCCTCACACTGGGTCATGCCACAGAGACCGAGATGTCTGGAGCCCTGAAATCTTCTGATGTCAAATGTCTTTAAGAAATTACAAAAATCAAACTAACTCACTTAAAACTTTCTATCCCCCTCAAACTCAGCATAGCCTTGGATTGCTTCGGGAACTTTCTGTGGATCACACTCATCCTTTATATGCTGAGGTCCGATATAGCCTTGAGCCTGTAGTTTCTTGTTCAGTAACTACTTCACTGAATCAACTAGCTAGTTTTTATTGTAAATGGATCATCTTTAACTCTACCAGAAATGGGAGGTAAGTAAGGAGTTAAAGTCTTTATTATCTTGAGGTTAATTTTCATCATTCAGAATGATAACTTGCCTGGATATAATGAAAAAGGGAGTTCCTTTAGGGAGTAAAGGTGGTAGTGGTTACCTGCAGACCCAAGCAGGGAGGACCGCAGAGGCTGTAGCTTGAGAGGAACATGTGGCAATCCCTATGGAGGCCACAGATTTCTTCATGAGCCAAGATGGTTGAGAGGAGACAAAGGGAAAAGAGTGAGTGAAGAGGGTCAAGGGAAGTAGGAAGAGAATGGTAGCCATCAAAGGCAACCTCAGAGGACATTGGGAGATTAGATGTGATGCTGAAGGAGCAAAGAACAGATTCCCAAACAGTGGAGGCAGAAGTCAGCAAAGAAGGGAGAGATGTAGGATTGCTCTCTCTTCAGAAACATGAAAAGCCATGCATTCCTCAGCGGAGTCCTTGAATGTGCCAACTTCAACCACATAGACTCTGTTATGTGTCAGGGCTCAAGGGAGGTTGTAGGACAAAGGTCAGAATGAAAGCCTCTAAGAATGTCTGTGTGCCATACTGAAAGAGTTAAACTCTCAGATATCCAGGAAATTTCTGAGCTCTAGAACAATCCATTTCCCATCAATGATGACTAGCTAAAGCTTTACTTCTGAAGACATAATCCTGATCTTCAGGGAGCTGACATTAAATTGAACAAATAAGTATAATTAAAAACTATACAATAGTTTATTAATAATAATTATCGAGCATCTGCTACATATTCATCCCTGTATTGGATGCTTTATTTACATTGTCAATAATTTTAATAAAATTTCATTTAGGCAGTATTTTGTCAGCTGTGGGCATTAAGGAAGGAAGTGATTATAGATGGATGATCTCAGAGGATTTACTTAAAGGGGTGAAACAAGCAGAATTTGAAGGATTAAGAGGACTCAGAGAAGGGTGAACACTCTTGGGAGCTGGCTTGTGGTAACTTTAGATAATTCCTTCATATATTGTTTCTCCTCAAAAGTAGGGAATGTATCCTACTATGCCTTAGTGTTTGAGCCACTATCTAACCAGGTAATCTCCATCAGTCCCTCCTACATACATCAGAGAATTGCATTTCTCTTTCTTGGTGAGGGATAAAAAAAATCATGGGAGCAGCAGAAGTATTCCTGTTGGCAAAGATTCAGGGGGCTGGAAGACAAAATCTTTGCATTTGAGGGTGTTTACTCTTTGGAGTCTTGGATCGAGGTCCAAGTTGATGATAACTCTTGGGAAAGCCTCTTATTAGAGATCAGTGTGAAATCACTGGCCACATTTGTCTCAATTTGTAGTATCTGACACTTCCTAGCTTAGGAGCCAGGAGGTAAAGTTTAAGTAATGGCTCTACATCTATTACTTAGGTTTTTAACAATGAGGATGTTCTTTGTTTTGAGGAACAAATACTCACAAGGAAATGTTGAATGCAGTCTTCATATTGAAGGGTCACACTGCCAAGTGTCTCTTGAACTTTCTAACAAGAAGAGACCAGAGGTGAGTTGGAGCTGGCTTTCTCTTCTTTTCTGAAGAAATGAGTAAATAAAGGTTATTTGAGCTACTTCTCTTTAAACTGGTGCTCTGAAGAACTATAAAAAGAAAGAGATGTGCTGAGAGTTCCAGGATGGCTGATGGAGAAGTGTAGACTATCCAGTTACTGACCCTTTTAGTCCTAGAGCCTGTATGTGGCCAATTCAAGTAGAAAGCATGTATGGAGGCCCAGCTGTGTGCCTGGACCAAGAGAGGAGGTAGATGTGACACTGAGTCCTTACTTCCAGGCAGTTTATAGTTGAAAGGAAGGGATAAAAGATATACACAGTAGCTCCAATATGAAGTAGAATAGGCTGTGTGCCAATGCAGGGGCCAGTTGAAGAAAATGTTACATCAAATTGGTGGGGGCCAGTGGTCAAATGGATGAGGCATGCCATCAAGAAAGTCTTTGAGGAAAGAATGTTTTAGATGACACTGAGTAATGGTAGAATTTCTTTTGTTCACTGTTTTATGGCTAATGATTGTTTATGGTACCTTTAATTTATAAAAAACAATACATGTTCATTATTTAAAAAACCAGTAAAATACATAAAAAGGAAATTAATATTCTCAGAATCTGAGCAAACAGAAGTAATGTTTGGGTGCATTACTTCCAGACTTTTCTCTTTGTGCTTATATATGTCTATATATTCATGTACACACACACGAAATTCGAAAAATTGGGCTTACAGTGAGTAAGTAAATACTTTTGAGGTTGACTCACTTAACAGAATGAGTTTTCACATATCATTAAATATGCTTCAAAACCGTGGTTTATAAAGTCATTGTATGCTTATCCAGTAATTTACTTAACCATTTTTGTCCAAATAGACATTCAGTTTGTTCCATTTTCTTGCATTTATAAATAATGTTTTGCTGCATCTTCTTATACATAAATCAAATAGAGATTTTGATATGCAGAAATTAGGGGTGAGAGAGGGGATGGTAGTGGGTGGTGATCATTCCAGGAGGAGGAATCAGTGTGAGCAAGTGTGTGGACATGGAAAAGCAGAGAAGTGTGTGTGAAAAGCAAGGCGTGCTGTTTGGCTGGAGAGCAGGTGTATTTAGGGGAGCAGTGGGCATTAAGGACTGTGACTGACAGATATGAACTGAGAGGTCACGGGGAACCACTTATGGTTTTTAAACAGGTGAAGGACAGAATCGGAGAAGTGCTTATGATGGTAATTCTGAAAGTGGTGTAAGGGAGAGGGGAAGAAACTGGAGGACGGGAGATGGGTAAGGAACTCGGCAGGGCAGAAGGAATGAAAAGGAGAGTGTGCTTGAAGGTCATGACTCTATGACTCAGAAACCAGTTGGAAATATGGGGTGAAGACTGAGGTATCAACAGGCCTCCGATTTCGAGGTATATGAACTGGGAGAACAGAGAAAGCATAAAGAAACTGAGGCCTGGCAGAGGTGTTGCCTTGTCCAAATGTTGACCTAGTTAGAGGGTAAGCCAGGCCAAAAACCAGATGCTCTGTCTTCCCAGGTCACAGTAACCATTACGTGGTGAATGCTCGATCTCCGGGTTCCGGGGGAGACGCGGCAGCTCCTGGAGCCCATGCCTGAAAGCCGGTCGGCCTGAGGTGTGAACGTCTATCAGCTGTGGCTTTGGCTGTCATTTGCTTGTTGGGACGTGGATTGGGCACTGTTTATGAATTAGGCAACAAGGGGGAAACATCAAACTTTTTACTTAGTTCTTCAGACTTAGTTCTTTACTAGACAGGGTTGAATGAGCTGAGTGGCGAAAGAGAAAAAGAGGCAGAAAAAAAAAAAGGCATGTTTGTTGATTTGAAGTTGGGCCAAAGGGTTGTCATTCGCATGGGAAGCCCTTGTTTGGATCTCCAGCCGGAGCTGGTCCCTCATCCTTGGCAGAACTTCTTCTCAAGGCATTCTGGGTTGCGGGAGCACATGTGGCCGTCCTGAAAGGTGGTAAATAATTCGTTCCGAGGAGTGGACATCTTGTTATGTACATATGCTGTGTCTTTTTATCGCACGTTTAAATTGTGGTTTCCCTCTCATGATTAGTTTTGCCATATCAAACAGCTTTCAACCGCTTTAAAAATCAAGACCAGTGTATAATAACAAAAATAAGAAAAAAAAAAAATCCCTCACCTGATCTCTCCAACATTTCACTGCGGCTTTGGAAATTGAGAACCGTGTGTAGGATATTGGCGGCTAACAACCATGGAAATAAAAAATGATTTTTGATCTCAAGGCCTAATATTATTCACATTTTTTCATAGCCTCAAACAATGTCTTCAGATAATTCAGGTAAAGGCAAGCCAGAAACAAAACAACATCATAAAGGCATTATTATATACAGACACTTTCAGCTACGGTACCCGCCTCACAGTGTCTTTGAACCCTGTATGATGAGAGAACTGTTTCACACTCCAGGGAATACTCTTGGAGCTGTTTTTACTTCGACAGAGGATAGTGAAACAAAATTCTTTGGCTCTAAATATGTGTTCAGTGCTGGCTCCGCAGAGCTTGAGCCCTTCTTCTGTGTTTACCATCCATCAGAACTCCATCTGGGAGGCCATGGGAAGAGATGTGACATTCCCAGGTGTGCTCCCCACCTGCGGTTCAGGGTCCTTAACCTTAGGGCCTGGAGATTTGGGTCCGCCCTCTGAGTGGGTGGGGGTTATGGAGCTGAGAAGGAAAAGGCTTTCATCAAGAAGAATTTGGCAATGAAGCCTTTCCAAGCCCTTGTTCCTCCCAAAATAACACTGGCCAGCTTCATCAAATAAGATAAGGGCTGGGGACTGGGATGTGCTTAGAAAGGACAGAGGAAGCAGAGAGAGGGAGGGGGGACTGCTATCTTGGGAAATCTCTCACTCCTTATTGAAACTATCTGTTCTCTGGTTTGAAAGTGCCAAGTGTCTCAGCCAAGGAATGCAGTTTCCTTCCCTCCCTGCCTCCTGTGTTTCATTGTGAGAGTTCTTTACCTAGAACAGGCTCTTTGGTGTATTAGCTTTAAGTTCCAGCCTTAGGCTCTTAAGCTAGACTTCCCAGCTGCCAGGACCAGAGAGGTCGCTCTTATGCTCACCTTCCACAGCATCAGCAACTGTGGCACTCATCTGGTACCTACCTTATAGTTCCAGCACTGGTTAGATTTGGCTGGCGGGGGTTGTATACATCTTGATCTTTAAGTAGATTGCCAGTTGCAGATGTTAATTTTGCTATCTCTTCTCATTTTCCAGCAGCATCTAATGGTACCTTGCATAGGATAGACATCTAGTTAATGTTCGCAGATCCTTTGACCATTCTTCATCCCCCAAAGAAAGCACGGACTGAACTCAGGAACATGCGTTTGTGTAAATAGAGTCACAGGTATGAAACTAGTTCTAGAAGTTTCGACACACTCTAGTATTGCAGTCATTTCTAGAGGGCTGAAGACTTAACAGGACATGATTTCTCTTGCTGACATGTGTTTCAAGACCCAGCTCAATGCCACCTCTGCTGAGAAGCCTTCCATCTTGTCCTGAATCCAAAATGGTAACTCCATTCTGAGTTCCTAAATGTCATGCTATTCAAAAGGCAGTCTTGTATTCTAGATTTGCTCACCAGTCTCACTTCTGTTCATAAGCCCCAGGGAGATGAGGGCCGATTCTCGCATGGCATTCACACATTCATTCTACTATGATTCTTTTTGTATCAGACACAGCTCTATCATGTCATATGCCAGTAGTAAAAGTGTGTCCAATAAATTGACCTGATCTGCTTTAGACTCTGAGAAGCCTGCTGAGATTCTGTGAAAAGACTAAAATCTATTATCTAGAAAGTGTCTACAAGCCCGTGGCAAAGCCAGAGAAACGAATGCTCTCGTTTTCCACCATTTCTGCCCCGTCCTTGAATTGGCTCTCAAGTTCTCCCCTCACCGTTGACTGTGCATTTGGCATTTCACTGGCTTTTCCTTCTGGGCAGCATTTTCCCCCGCCCTGGACTCAGTGTGCGTCGAGCTAGAACAATCACTTGCTGAAATCTAATTTCAGTTCTACAGAGGTTAATTTATCCTTTTTCAGGCTATGTACTCATTTAAACCAAAATTACCCAGCTACTAGCCTCCTTGATAGCAATTACATCCCATGAAAGCCAACGACTGAGCTTCATGTATTGGTAATGGCCTTTCTTTCTATAGTTTTCCTTAGGGATAAAGTTGAATGGGGAAATTAGTCACATTAAGCTGGAAAAATAGTGAACAAAATACATATTTTATATTTTTAAAAAATATCCTCCTGCTACCAATTATGGTCTTTATTAGAAACAGGTATTTTCACATCATGGGGCTTGTCTTTATATTAAACAGAGCAAACCCAAATGAATAGTTACTCAAGAGGATCTTTTTAATAAATACTCAAGTCCATTTTAATATCTAATAATAGTGGCTGCCTCGGTATTCAAATTTTAGCATAACCAGCAGGAAAACTGTTTGATGTTTTAATTATGTCTCTGAAAATGCTGAATGGGTTATAAAAAGCAATTTGAAGAAAATAAAAAAAAAGATTTTTTTTTAATTATCAGCATTTTGGGAGAAAAGACATTTTCCATATCCCATTAAAAACCTTTCTGTGTTGTAAAAATACTATCTGCTGATAAACTAGGCCAAATAAGCAACGGATTTGCATCTGTTGTAAGTGTTCTCATTTGGGGGAAAAAATAATAGAGGACCTCAGAAGAACTGTATTCTAAGGGTGGGGTGGGGAGAGCTATGGAAATTGAGCATGCCTTGAAAGAAAGAAAGGAAGAAAATCTTTTAATTACATTTAAAATTAGCCAGAACCTCATGCTTGTCCCAATGAGATCCTGCTAGGATTGCAAGCGTTTCTGATGAACAGGCTGGCCGGCCACAGCTGACGTAATCACTTCGAAATTCCACCTGGAGGTCTGGAGGGGGGGCGGTGGGGGGAGGACACTGTGGGGACATTCCCGTGCTAGATCCTGCCGGCCCCGGGTCATTCTCCTGGGCAGGAATGAGGAAAGCTGTCCCCGAGGGGAGGGAAGCAATGAAAAGGGAAGATATTTCCAAGGAACGGAACCAGATGCACAAGCCTCAGCGACGTGAGCGGGGCTGGGCAGCGGGCGGACACAGAAAATTAAAGAAGAGAAAGCTGGATTTGGGGTTGATTTTTTCTTCTCTCCGTAGGTGGAGGTCTGCCCTGGTGTGGGCCTGGCTCTCGAATGACATTGAAGCCTTCTTCCCAAAGGCCAGGTATGAGGTACCGTGAAGAACTCGGGGAAATAATCATTCTCCATGAGGAAAAACCAGTCCGTTCCCTGTGTTAGCTCCCCGGTGAAGGTCTAGGCAGGGCTCTTGACCTGGGCTGCATCCCCAGGGGGTTCTCATTATTATTTTATAATTATTATTTTTTTTAATAATCACTTTCCCAAGCTGCATTTCAGATCAAATAACCAGCATCTTGGGAGTAGAACCCAGGCACCATATATATATATTTTAAACTCCCCAGATGCTCTGCAGCCAAGTTAGAAAACCAGGGGGAACATGGCTCAAACTTGAGAATCATGTAGGCAGCTTGTAAAATGCAGATTCTCCTCCAACAGGTCTGGGGTGTGGCCTGAGAGCCTGTCATTCTGAACAAGCTGGCAGTGATGCTATCCTGCTCAGTGGACCACACTTTGAGTAGGAAGACTCTGCAGTTTTCTGCCATTGCACTTCCTCATATTTCTGCTTTTAAGACTGAACAATATATTTTTAAATGATTAGGCTCCTAAGTGGTTCTCTTCAGAACAGGCCTTCTAGTCCAGTGGTCTGTATTTATAGTGCAGGTGGATTCTGGTCTCAGGAGACATTTTATTCCATTTAGCTAGAATGTTATTCAACCAAGTACCCAAATGGCTTGTCACTAGGTATCAAGAAATGCCATCATACTTATCGTCAAGGATCTTAGCTTTGTCCATGGTGTCTTCTTTGAAGTGTTTTGTTGCTGTTGTTGTGCTATTATTCAGAATAGCAGGCGGGATCAGTTTCATTTATTTATCAACAAATATTGACAAAGTCCCTATTATGTGCAGGCAGCACATTGGGAGCAAGGGAATGACCAGCTGAAAAAGACTTGTTCTTGACTGTCACAGTCTAGCAGGGCTTATCCTTTTATGTAGCATAGAAGTGTGGCTGATGAGCTCAGCTTCACTTACAGCCTGTTGTGTCGTTCTCACTTTACAGAGATTTGAAATGCTGACCCTTTTAATATGCCTTAACATTTAGCTATCGAACCTAGAGATGATGGGGAGGAAACAATAATGTCCCTTTGCTATCATGTGCCTGACACTGGAAGCTGTTTGTAGAATGCCATCTCTGTTAGTTTTTGCAGCAGCTCTGCAAAGCAAGTCACTTTACGGATAAAGAAGTATAGAACGGTTAAACAATTTGTTCAAAGTCACGTAGCTAGTAAGTATCGGTATTTATACACCATTATATAATTATAACACTCTTATAATTAAACTAAGCTATCTTCCTGCAGAGAACAGGAAGATTGAAAGATGGTAAGTGCTAGAAGGTACTCGAGAAATAACAATTGCAGCAATTATTGCCAACCCTCCTTGTTGCTGATGAGGTCATTGAAATGCATTCTCAAAAATACTGTGAATTGAGATGCATTCTCCACAAATATTTGTTGAATGAACAAATAAACAGTTGAGCAAGTGAAAGAAAACCAAAGGTTAAACTTGCGAAGGCATTACTCTTCCTCGACCCTCAAGAGTAAATGATTTATTTTCTATAAATAGCAATTATTACTATTATTAGTTATCAATAATGTGCCCAGGACTATACCTCCTATGTGTCCAGCACTGTACCAGTCAATTTATATACAGTACTTAATTTTATCTCTATTATAATCTTTGAGATAAACAAAGAAACAAACAAAAAAACAAAACCCTGAAGTTCACAGAGAGGTTCACCCACCCAGTGACTCAGCTAGTGACAGAGAGATTGTTAAGCTTAAGACTTGGATTTTGAAGGCCAAGTTCTTACCACCATACTACACTGCTCAAAGTCCAGCTTCCTGAGTGACCTCCAAGGGTTTTCCCCTTGAAGGCATTAGGACATCGTAATGGATGCTGTTGGGACCTCCTGCACACACCCCTTGACCTCCCATGAGGTCACCTGCAGACAGTTTCCAAACACCCTAATGGGTCTCTTGGCCTGAGTCCTTTTCTGGCTTCCTGACTGCTTTGCTCCAAAAGTATGAAAGATAGGAGCCCCACCTAGGGTGAGGTTCAGAGATGTCTTCCCTGAGGAAGGAAGGACTCAAGCAAAAACCTGCAAGAGTATTAAATGAGCAGGGACAAGAACCATCCAGAGAGGGAAAAGTGTTCTTGAAAAAGCCCTGAGGTGGAAGGGAATATAGTATATTTGAGGGATGGAAAGAAGGTCAGTGTGGCTTGAACAGGACAGTGGGGGTGGGAGTGGTTCAAGATGACTTCAGGGACACACTCAGGGGCCAGGCCAGACAGGTCTTTGCAGACATCAGAATTGGAGGATTTATCTCTAGGGCCACTGAGCGGTTTTAAAAGGGAGAGTGATATGCTCAAATCTGATTTTGAAATGATTGCTCTA
The DNA here is from genome assembly GCA_003508835.1 of Eonycteris spelaea. Taxonomy (NCBI): domain Eukaryota; kingdom Metazoa; phylum Chordata; class Mammalia; order Chiroptera; family Pteropodidae; genus Eonycteris; species Eonycteris spelaea. The sequence goes on along the minus strand of PUFA01000004.1, from coordinate 11,259,822 downwards.
GCTGAGGTTTTGAGAATGACTGAGGCCAAGGGTTGAGGGTTGAGAATGCTTAGGAATCAAGCAAGAGATAATGATAACTAACCTGTTTTAGGCTAAAGGCAGAGGAAATGGAGAGGACACAGGAGGTGACAGACTGTAGATAGTTGGATGGGGAGGGTGGTGTTGGCACGTGCAGAGTGTTTCCAGTTCCTTAGCTAGATGGACGGTGGGTGGTGCCTTTGCCTGGAATTGAAGCACTGGAGGGGGCTGAGCTCTGTGACCTGAGCAAATTTCATCGTCTCTCAGCGCCTTAGTTTCCTCATTTGTATAAAAACGGTTGGACTATACAATCTCCAAAAATCCATGATCTCATTTCCCGTTGCTAACATTCACAAAGACAACCCAATGTGCGGTAAAGGCTACCGTCATCTTCAAAAAGAATGGCTGAGATGTGGTTTCTAGGTCACGGTTAACTAAAATATTAGAACATAAAAATCTCAGGTCTCCCTGTCCTGACTCATCTCCAGAGCCAGACATATTAGAGATAGGATTCTTAGGTGATATTCTTTCATTTCCCCCCGCCGCCCCCCGCCAGGGAACTCCACCTTCTGTGGAGGACAAAAATGGAATTACAGAATTAGTTATGGAATTACACGTCTCGACAGGAGCTGATAATGTAACCTCATAGAGTTGCTTGCCCTCTCTGAGCCTCAGCATTCTTGTCTGTAAAAAGAGAATGTCGAGTCAGGAGGACCAGGAGATCCTTTCTTGTGCCTGTGTTCTATATTTCTTTTATCTCATTATCCTGAAATTCTGCTCCTTTGAGCTTTCTAGTGAAGCTTGTAAACTTTGAGGAAGGGCGGGCCAATATTGTGGTGCAGGCTGGGAAAACTCCCAGGATGCTTTGCTATCAGGTATACCTGTGACGATACGATCTCCAATATATACCCTGGGCCCGGGTCAGAGATGTTGTTTGTGGGAGGCAGGGAGCTGCACTCCTCAGATTTGTAGGGATCACCTGCTAATTCTTTGAGGATTTGAGAAAGGAGGCTCAGCACAGGCTGCATGCTGGGGGAGGTGGGGCGGCAGAGTCAGGTCTGGACTTTCGGGAACCCAGGCATCCTTTTTCCTCATCGGGATGAGAGGTCACTACCGCTCCTGAGGCAATCTATCCCAAGGTTTTTACCAAAGCCTCAGTTCCCCGGCAGTGCCTCAGAAGAAGGCTCTAGGATGTGCTTTTACAGTGGCCTGGTGGGGCCTTTCCCCCCTCTTCTTTTTCATGTTTTTCAGTGTACGAATCCATTAGCATTGCTTTTTCTTGAGCATCCAAGATGCTACCGACTATCACTCAAGTCATTCACATGGCATTTCAGCCTTTCTTTGGAAGACAATTGTATCTTCAGTCAAAGACCTCTTGACAAGAGAAAATGGGAACCTGGGATGGAATAATGTAGCCAAGTACTTGCTGTACACCTGCAGAATGCGACTCTGTGCGCCATTATGTCCCAAATTGTTGTGCTGAAAGATTTCTCTTGTTTACATCTCCTCATGCCCCAGCATTTAACCTTGGGGCTCCACAGACTCAGTCCCCTCCCCTCATCTTATCACAGCAATTCTTTCCTTTGTGGCAGTCATTTTGTGTAATTACATTGGGGGTAGTCATCATGCACATGTCTACTTACCTGCATTGCAGGATGAGATTTCTGCCTCTGATTCCCTCTGCTCTGGGAACTTGCTCTAGGTCATTTACTGACTCTAATCTTTTGGGTTGCTTGAGAGGCCGCATTCCTAAAATGAAAGAAAGAAGGGATATGCCTAAAATCCTAATAAACAAAAAAGTGTGAAAAATGATGATGGGTCATGATCTCATCCCAGAGTGCCTGTGTTGGTAAAAGAGACACAGAGATGTTAGAAAAAAGTCACAATTGTTGGCAAGGTGATTATGCATTCGTGGTTTTCAGCCCGTGAGGGTGGGTTTAACAATTTTTTTTTTAATTATAAAAATTTCAAACATATATAGAAAGAGACAGAACACCGCTGGTGGGAATGCAAAATGGTTCAGCTGCTTTGGAAAACAGTCAGGCAATTTCTTAAATGGTGAAACTGAAAGTTACGATATGACCCAGTGATTCCACTCTTCTACACTGAGGAGAAAAAAATAAGACTACACAAAACCTTGTATATAACTATTCACAGTAGCATTATTCATAATAGCCTCAAAGAGGAAACAACCTAACTGTCCATCAAGTGATGAGGAACGGATAAAATGTGGTATATCCATACAATAGAATATTATTTAGCCATAAAAAGAAACGAAGTAGTGATATATGCTACAACATGAATAAGCCTAGAAAACATTATGCGAAGTGAAAGAAGCCAGTCACAAAAGACCTCATATTGTAGGACACCATTTAAATAAAATGTCCAGAACAAGTCTATAGAGACAGGAAGTAAATTAGTGGTTCCCAGAAGCTAAGGGTGGGGATGGGGTAGAATTAAGGGATTATAGCTGAGGGGCACATAAAAATATTATGACTTATTGTGATGATGATTACACTAAAAGTCATTGAATTGTATACTATAAATGGGTGAATTGTATGTAATATAAGGTATACCTCAGTAAAACTCAATTTAAAAAAAGAGAATAATATAGTGAAGCATCGGTACCATCTCCTAATTTCAACAATTACCAGCTTAGGATCAATTTTGTGTCATCCTAATTTTCACCCTTTGCCTCTCAGACATTACTATCACTTTATCTGTATTTCAGTATGTACCTTTAAAAAAAACAAGGGGTCTTTAAATATATATATAATCTCACAACCATGATCACATCTAAAAACTTAACGATAATTTTTGTACAGCTGCTTTGTTTGTTCACTTATTCACCAAACGTTTATTGAAATGTGTTGTGTGACTAGCACCATGCCAGGAACTGAAGATAGAAAAATGAATAAGAGGCTCACATACTCGTAAGAGACTCATGTCCATTGAGGGTAGGGGATAGACAAGGAAACGGATAATTGTGAAATTCCTCCCATCCCTTCAGATTTGGCTCAATTATCACCTCCTGTGTGAGGTCCTCGTCCTCCTTCCTGCTCCTCAAGTGGGACTAACCACACCTGTGTGCTCCTTCTGCCCTGGCTGCTGGTGCTTTTCTACCAAGGTAGAAGCAGAAGCATTCTTGCTTAGGTTGACTGTATATGACCATGAGCTCCACTGAGAAAACATCTGAATCCTATTCGTTTTTGTGTTTCGTGTCTATAACTTACTAGCCGTATGATTTGAGGCAAGTTCCTTAATTTCTCTAACTTCAGTTACCTTATCTGTAACATGGGGCTAACCCCAGGACCTACTTCCAAGGGCCATATTGAGGATGAAGAGATAGTGCACACATAGCTTTAGCTACCTTCGTTATTATCTCTAGGCTTAGTGCGTTGCTTAGCACTCGACTAAGCATTTGCTGAATTAATGACTGTAACGAATGGGATATAATCTTTACTTTTTAAGTAATTTACAAATTTAGTAAATGAGATGAGCGTGAAAAGATAGTTAACAGGGCAACATAGCATGGGAGATAGGGGACTCAAGGGTACCAGTTCAATATTTGTCCTTTAGAACAGTGGTTCTTAACTGGGGTGATTGTGCTCGCTACCATCCCCCAAATGGACATTTGGTGTTGTCTGGAGACATTTTGATTGTCACAACTAGGAAGGTGCTACTGGCATCTAGTGGCTGGAGGGATGCTAAACATCCTACAATGCATAGGACAACCCCCTCTCTATCTTCCTCCAGCAAACAAAGAACTATCCAGCCCCAAATGTCAATAGTTCTGAGGTTAGGAAACCATGTTCTTCCTACTCAAAGTATGGTTCATAGACCAGCAGCATTGGCATCACCTGGGAGCATATTAAAAATGCAGACTCCTGGGCCTTAGCCCAGACCTACTAAATCAGAATCTGCATCACCACCACGTGATGTGCATGCTCACTAATTTTGAGATGCAGTATTCTAGATTGGTGCTTCCCAATCTGAAGGCCTATTAGAATGACCTAGGGGTAGTGGTGGTATTAAATATCCCAATGCCATAGGCCAATTAAATTAGAATCTCTAGGGTGGTACTAGGCTTGTTGAAAGCTCTTCCAGGTGATTTCGCTATGCAGCCAGGATTGAAAATCATTGGTCTAGGTACTCAAATCTGATAGGTTGGAGGGACGTGTCAGTGGATTACAGTGCAGGGTGATAGCTAGTTCTCAGCGAATAGAGCTGAGGTGGAGGAAATTAACCATCAATGGGGGCCAGTTTGTTGGGAGCTGTGGGAGCCCAGAGACCCTCCTAAGACAGATGCGACCTTGGGTAAGTCATTCCCCATCTCCACTTCACATTTTCTAAGTAGTGCACAGTAATTTAATGAAGGTTTTGTGAATGAATGAACAAGTGAACAAATGATATTGTACTAAGTGAAGCAAGTGGTATAGACAGTAGATGCTCTAGGACAAAAGTCCCCCGACCCCGGGCTGTGGACTGGTACCAGGTGGTGGCCTGTTAGAAACCAGGCCAACATAGCATGAGGTGTATGGTAGGCAAGTGAGGAAAGCTTCATCTGTATTTGCAGGCGCTCCCCAGCGCTAGCATCATTGTCTCAGCTCCATTTCAGATGATCAGGCATTAGGTTCTCATGGGAGCACTGTTCCTGATGCCAGAAAGGTTGGGGACCACTGCTCTAGGAGCTATGGAGCAGGGAGTCACTCATCAGTGATAGCTTTGTGGAGAAAGTAGGATTTCAGTAGGGCTCTGGGGCAAGCTCTCCAACAGAGGAGGAAAACACATCTGTTTCCTTTTGTGCCTGTTTGGGAAAGGGAGCCTACTTAGGGATCGGTGTCTCCAAGGAGATACATCAATCCCAACATCTCCTGCTCTGGTTATAATAATGCCCGGTCTCACCCTGAGTCCCAATCAGCACAGCTGTAAATCATTAGCAGTCATTTTTAGAGATCAGCAGGTAGGGGCTTCTCCCTGCTGACGGAGTTGGAGGAAAAAAGATTCCAGAACTTTCTGCAGCCCCTGCCTCCTGGTATTCTATGTGGAACAGGAGCCCAGTTCCTTGTCTTCCCTCTGCACATTAAAGCCCTTCACTTCTTAAAAACAGACGATGGTTTTAAACGCTGGAATAAAGGGCTGGGAATGGATTTAGCATCATCAAATACTTCCATATCTGATCCTACCTTCTGAGCTACATACAGATCATGAGCAACATGAAAGAGTTCCATACGCAGGCTGATTTTCAATGTGTTTTTTTCCCCCTCAGAGTTTTGCCTGTCATACCAGGTCAAAGAGCAGGGTAGGTACATGGATGGTTAGGATAGGTGCTTGGTGGTTGATGGTCCCATTCCTGGTATTTGGGGAGCTAGAGACATGGAAAATGTCTCCCCATTAGGCCTACCTGGGAGTTTGATGCCAGCTTCACTGGGAAAGCTGTGCTCTGGCAATGAGCTGAGTTGAGAGAAGACATTTTCTTTCATTGGAGGCCAGCCGCGGAAACTCCTTCTTATAGTTGGGGAATTCTCCACTCTGAGTCTTGGAGGGGAGCAGAGGTAGGAAAGGGCAGTGTTCGCTTTCTCAGCCCTCTTGGCACCTTGAGCACATGGTGTGGTTTGCGTCAATCAGGTTCACCGGCATGGAGGATACCCGCTGGAAACCGTAGGGTGCTGTGGCCAAGGAGTAGCCACTCCACCACTTCTTCCCTTCCTTTCCCACCTTCCTCTCTATCTCCCGGGCAGCCATGCGGTGCTCTTCACCTCCCTTGTCTCACAGGGCCCAGGTCTGCCATAGGCTCCCGAGACACCAAGATCCAAAGATGAAGTAGGCAGGGCCGTGCACACCCTCTTGCAAAGTTCAGCTATCATCCTACGAGCCATGAGAAGCCACCGTTGGAGGGTTTGTGGGTACGGGTGGGTGACTTTGTGATCAAATCTGAATTTTAAGATCATCACCAGTTGGAGAATGGATGTGTGGAGCAGGAAAGCCAGGGCAGTCATTTAAGTGAGTGGCGGCCCCTCCATCTCCTAACACCTTTCTTCTAGAACTTGCTTCCAGGCTCTTCCCTCAGACTCCCAGCTCCTCCTATTGCCCCAGGCCACGTGCATCCATCAGTGATGGATGCCCTAACCCTCAGCTCGGGGGGAGGAGATTTTGTGAAGAGAAGCCCACTCTGTCTTGGTGATGAAGAAACAAGCCAAAATAACACCTGGAAAAATAATATTCTCTTAGCTTCTATGATCTTCAGCTCAAGGGAACTGGAGTGTCTGAGAGCCTAGATGTCCAGGTGAAGCCTGGCTCTCCCATGCCACACCCCAGCAAGCGGTGGTAGAATGTTTGATGACAGGAGCCCTGCTTTCTCCCCAGACTGCCTATGTCCTTTTTGGAGCAATTCACATGGCTTTTGTCCTTTCTTTTCTATTCTTTGGTGCTGATCCCACTGTATAGCCCTAGCCCTTACATGGCTGCATATGTGGGTACATCCTTTTGGTGATGGGGCGGCTCCAGGATTAACCTTGCTCTGGATCCCTGGGCCCTGGGATGGAGGGAAGCGTGCCTCGGTATTGGGTGAGAATTAGTCCCCGTTCTACTGCCAGGCTGAGGAAAATGTCAGGTTGCTGGGCACTTCTGAATAGCCCCTCCCAAGAGGCTCGACTTCTTCTCTCAGGAGAAAGGACCAACCAGAGTGAGTCTGAAGCAGAGGGCAGGGTGGCTGGTAATGACCTTGGCTGGAGCTCCCTACAGGAAGCACAGCCGTCAAATCACCTTCCTCTTCGGCTCAGGCTTTGATCTCTCCTGAAATTCAGGTCAAAGCCAGGCCTCGGGCATCTTTCCCGGAAAGCTGTGGCCGATGTCCCTTTGTCCGCATCGCCTAGGCCTCTGGACAGCATTGGGTCCTCCAGGGTCCCACACTCCTGCAGCGTGGTGGGGAGCTGCCTGCTGGCACTTGGGCTGAGCAATTAAGAAACTGCATTTTTCTCCTCCTCACTTCCCTAATTGTTATTTTTGTCCCTGCTTTCAAACCATCCTGGGTTTTCATTTCATCTTGCCCCAGCCCGGTGCGCCTGGCAGAAAAAGCCAGCTCGCTCAGTGGGAGACATTTTCCCCAGCGTGTCCAGCGATAATTCCAACACGACTGCTTTGTACATATAATTATAAAACCAGGGGCCAACAAAGTGCACCTATGGAGCAGAGTCTTGCCTGTTCTTGGTTCTGTTTTAATTATTAAGCCTTAAAGCAAAACTAGGTTTCAAAGAAAACTTTCTGTACAGTTCTCAATAGAGTTAAAGGAGGAACATTTAAAGCTGATGAGCTGACACTTGTAGAAGCAAATATATTAAATAAATCATGATTCGTTTTGGGGGCAAAGTCTGACTTGCATCAACTCTGGAAAAAATGGATCTTAATGAGTGACAGTTGGGTGTTTTCTGTCACTTCCTGAGGTAATGGCCGCAAGCTGACATGGAGCAGTGGGTGTCTCATACTTCTGAACAAAAGTTTTTCGGAGTGAGATAGACAAGGTAGAAATCCCAAGGTGACTGGGAGGAATGTCTAATGAGTGGAAAGACATATTTACTGGCAGTCTGGATGTACGCTGTGACAGTTGACAGGACTTGACTGTAACAAATATAGTTGATGAAGAAAAGGCTGACAGTCCGAGAGAGGGGGCTGTGGGGGAGGGAGAGAGAGGCAAAAGCCTTGCCTCTGCTGAACCCTGTTAATGTAAGTTGGATGCGAAGCTCAGAGTTATGAAAGGGGACGGGGATCTTGCGCTGATGTCTAAACATAGGAATGTGTCAGGCTTGCAGCAGGTGGTAATAGGTTCAGATTTGTTGACCTTTTTGCCTATAACTTTAGAAGCGAGTGTTTTGGGTAGTATCTAGGGCCGGAAGGAGACCCAGCTCTGGGGACATGTGTAAGTTCTGTGACTTTGGGGTCCAGAATACTCATGTCTCAGGCATAGGCAAGGCTTGGATTCTTAATTTATGGATGCCTCACCTGGGCAGCTACCATGACCAAGAGCCACTGAGCTCTGGCCAGTCCATCCCGGGGGGCCCTGATGAGGCTCAGATGGAGGTGGGAGGGAAATGAAGCAATGCAACATTCTGCAATCTCTCATTCTTGTGTGCCCCTTAACTCGTTCATTCTACTGCTTCCTTACCCCTCTATTCAATTTCTCCTCTGCACCCCACCCCTGCCCTCTCCCCAGCACAAAAGGAGTGATTGGCCTGGAAAAGGCAGAGCTGACTGGCATATTAAATGATGACACTTTGTAACTCACTGGTCAGGGTTTCAACAATCGGCTTGCCAATGAGCTCTGCACTTCTTCCCCGAGGCAAATGTCACACTGAAACTAAACAGGATCTTTTTTTTCATCCTACATGCTGTTTTCTATGCCACATATTATTTTATAGTTGAAAATAGGCTAACTCTTTAAAATGCACAGAGCTTGCTGTACTTTCATTGTGGGCTCATTTTAGAGGAGAGGCTGGCTGGGTTAGGTAGGGGTGAAGGGTAGCAGAAAAAGTGTTGAGGTGATGAGGGTTTGGCCAACATCTTGATGTTGCTTTTTTTTTTTTAAAATAAATGAATAAATAAAGGTAAAAATTAGAAAATTTTAAAGATTTAAAAGAAATGGATGGGAGTGATTAGAGCAAAGGAGACTAATGAACTATGAACCTCATATATCAAGATAGGAAGTTGATCTGTAGTGATCACCACCTTCTTTACTTTGGTTGACCAGAGGGGCATTCTTTACCTCTGTGTTAATTTTATGTCTGCTCTGTGATTTGGAAAATGGGATCCATTCCTCAGAATCGAGTAGAGTGTCAGTTCCTGGACTTTTATATTGCACTCATTAAATGGACAACCCTCTTCAATAGTCTTGGCTAACATGACCCACTTTCTCCACATTGGTTCTTGTTTACTTGATTCATTGCCTTGGAATAGAGCTTGGGTAAGTCTAAGCTAAGTGGAGTTCTTCCCAGGTCACGATATAGTGTCATGGGCACAGTATCAAGGTTACGCATCAACTTCAGCTCTGTGGGTTAGTACTTCCCATATGGACTGACAAGTTCTGAGTCCCCTATATCTCTCAGCCAAATGGGGTGGTAGAGAGAGAGGGCATTATGACTCACCCAGAAGCTAAACCTTCTTATCAAGGGGACAGCAACTTTTAGAATGAGATTTGGGGCATGGGGGGAGGTGAGAGATTGAGAAGAGAGTCTTGTAGCTCAAGAAAGAGGATGCATTTGGTTTGAGATGACACGGTTACATTTTGGGGAGAGATGAAACAGAATTGTTTCTCTCCTCTACCCCAGAGGCACATCTATTATGATCTATTTTTACCTTTTCTTGATTTGAGTAAGCTACTTTTTCTTTCTGAGCTTCAGCCTCCTCATCTCTAGAACGGTCATTAGCTTAGATAACCTTGAATGTCTCTTTCTGCTCAAAATCTTTTAGATTCCATGACTCACCAAAGCAGGTTCCAGGGCACCCTCTGTCAGGACATTGATTTCAATCAATTAGTAACATCCTCATGGCCAGCGCATCAGCCTCACATTCCCATGCCACAAGGCTAGATTCAAAAGAATTTAGAGATTAGCACTCAACAATATTCATCCAAAGACAAGACCGCCTGGTTGGGGCTCCCCACAGCTTACAGCCACCTACCAATGTGCTTCCAATGCCGATGACTAGTGCCAGGCAGGCCAGGGAGGCTCCTGACGAGAAGGGCTGGGAGGGAAGGTCTCCCGGAATGGGCATGACCCTACTTTTCTATGGTAGAGAACACCCTCAAGGGCATTCGCCTAAGAGGCAGGGGGACTATGGGAGGGTCAGTGCCACCATCTTCAGTCCTGTCTTTCCTGTAAACAGGAAAGAAAAAACTTTTCTCAAATCTTCTCCGGCTCAATGAGTTTTTTCTTCTCTCTAAAAATTGTTCCCTCGTGCAGACCCCACCTTCCAAGTCCACCACTCACTAGTCCCAGTGCTGGGTGTAGCAGTGCTGGCCAGCTCCGAGGGGTGGGTCGTGGCCTTTTCTTTGCTGATAACCAGTTGTACACGTAAGTTTTGAAGCCTTCTCTAGGTGTCAGCTTTCTCCTGTGTTAAACGAGGGGAAAAACAACATCGGTATTTTTTAAAAACTTTCAGTAGGAACTTGTAAGAAGTGACTTTTTGTCCCCAAACAGAACCCTCCTTTGAACCCCGATACCTATGTCCGATCTATAGTGTATTGATTGACATGGAGGAGGGACTCCCTTGTTCACCTTCTCAGCCTCCCTGGCCCCACCTCAGCTGCTCCAAGGTGTCCCTCCAGTGCCACCCAGCTCACCTGGAGAGCATGATATTTGGACCACAGCCAAGGCCCGAGGACCCACCCTTCCAGTGGCACCTGACTTTCCCTCTCCATGAGCCTAAACTCTCCTCTCTGAGGAGAGGAGAAGGCCCAGTCTTACTGAGTTCACACGATCAGCAGGCAGAAAGCATTTTTTTCTGTGGGCTGAGGAGTCAGTGATGTGCTAGAGCACAGTGGGGTTTTTTTTCTTTCCTTGAAGCTTTATGTTACTGGCTGAGGAAGGAACCGGATTTCTGTTTTAGTTCCAGATAAGCACATTCTAGCCGTTCTGGCTGCATGAGGTTGTCTTTGGTTCCTGACGTATGGACAAAGGACAGCACCTGCTGGGATTAACCCTTTGCTCTCCAGGCCCTCATCTTCTCCAGGTGGATGGAGAGCAGCAGCAAGCCTCGGAGGTCTGTACCTGAGGCCTCCAGCCTTCGGAAGACCCTCCATGCCAGGGAATGGTGCCTCCCAATTTAGAAAGCAGAGGTGCTGCCGCCAGCACATCTTCATTCATCAAAGGAATGTCAAAAATCGAAAGGATGTCCTCCTCTATACAAACAACCTGAATCCTCTTTAGAAACATTGGTAGCTGTGAATATGAGAATAGGCATCTCTGACACGTGAGGGTTCACGTGGCTCCCTCCACCCAGCCACAGTGACTCCAGCATGTGGCTTTACTGTGCACTGAGAACCAAACTGTCCTGAATATTTACCATGAACCCTGCCCTGTGCCAGGGCTTTATCTCACTTCGTACAGCAACCCTATGGTATCCTTGATTTATCGATGAGGAAACTGAGATCTAAAAATTGAAGAAAATAGTCCAAAAGCACTCAAATACAAATGGCCCTGGACTTACAATTCTTCAACGTTAGCATGGTGGGAAAGCGATAGGCATTTATTAGAAACCGTACTTTGAATTTTGATCTTTTCCTGGGCTAGCGATGTGCGTGCAGATGCTCTAGTGAGGCTGGGCAGCAGCGGCGAGATCACTGTTCCCAGCTGTAGGCTAATGTAAGTGTTCTGAGCACATTCAGGGCAGGCTCGGCTAAACTACGCTGTTCAGTAAGTTAGGTGTATTAAATGCACTTTTGACTTACGATATTCTCAATTTAGGGTGGATTTACTGGGAAGTCACCCCATCGCAAATCGAGAAGCATCTGTAGTGAGGAACGGAGCCAGAACGCCCCCCTGGGCTTTTGTAACTCCCTGATAATCTCATTTACTACCTTTCCTCAATTACTACATTGTCGACACAATTATAAGGCAAGGAGATGGACTGCAGTGGATTCTTGTCCTGCTCTGGCAATGGATAAACCTGCGCCATGCTGGGAGCACCAATTCCTGCCATCTGAGGAGGCTCCGAGGACATGGGAGGCACTAAGCGCCCACGTGCCGTGCTCACCAGCTGTCCTGTAGTGACAGCACGGGACGTTTGGGGTGCGGACTGTGTATCAGGCATACCCCAACTATCCCACATGCATTGTTTCATCTAAAGTTCGCAATGGTTCTGTGAGTTACCCATTTTATCCCCTTTCTTCCTGATGAAAAAGAAAAACAAAGCACTGAGAGGTTAGGGAATTTACCTGAGATAACACAGCCAGCAGCAAAAATAGATATGAAGCCAGGTAGTCTGACTGCAAAACTTGCCTCTCCAACGCTATGCTCTGTTGCTTTCTCCTCTTACCTTGTGTAATTAATTCAATGCATACTTATGGAGTATGTATTATGTATCAAGCACAGTGCTGGGTACTGAGGCTACAGTGGTGAGCCAAAAGTGAGAGGTGTGGTTTCTACTCTCTAAGGATTGATATTCCAGAGGGGAAGGCAGACCATAATCAAAGGTGTATAAATATATAATATATAGATTTGCAACTGTAGAAAGAGCAGTGGAGAAGAAGAGTATGGTGCTTTAACAGGGAACTCGACCCAGCTGGGGAGGGCAGAGAGGACTTCCTGGGAGAAGCAGTAAGTAATTTAGCTGAGATTCAAAGAATGAGTAAGACTGAAGTAAGTAGCGGGCAGTGTCAACGGTGAGGATGGGTGTTTAGGAGCATTCCATGCAGGAGGAACAGCACATGCGAAGGCTTCTGGCAGGAGGAAGCTTGGGAAGGTATGTGGAATATGGTGGCAGGCAGATATATAGAAAGTTCCAGGCAATATACAGTTCAAATTATGGCTACATAATTTGCAGAGCCCAGTGCAAAATTAAAATGTGGACCCCTCATTAAAAAATTAAGAATTTCAAAAACAGTGAGAACAGGAACCTTCTGTACGCGGGGCCCTTTGTGGCTGCAGAGATCGCATGCCCACAAAGCCAGCCCTGACTAGAGAGAGCAGGCTGGGGAGAGAGGTGGCCAGGGCAGATCACAGAGCCCTCAAAACCAAGTTCAGGGTTCTGTCTTCGCTGCTCTGTTTCTAGAGGGTCACTTTGGCTGCTGTGTAGAGAAGTGTTTGGAGGAGAGAGCGGTGGGTGAGCTCTTAGGGAGGGGGTAAGGAGCCAGGCAATCTGAGAGTGGGGGTGGGCCTGAAGGCCTCAGGGCTCAGATGGGTGCTCCACCTCCCAGGCCAGGCCCGGTTTTCTCCTCAGAGAAAAAGGGAGAGTGACACCCACCCCTTTGATGACCAGAACGCAGGGGCAGAGGTCCCAATCTTGGAGATTTTTCATGTTCGGTTGGCATGGGACTTGCACAAAGTCCCTGTGATCACTTCCTACTGACCTCCCAGAGGCTGGCAAATGAGATGACTCCCTCTGAAGTCCAAAGCCAAGAGGGTGGGGCAGGTTGTGTGTGAGAGTTTTGAAGAGCTTTTGAAATGAGAGACCCCAAAGCTGAGGACATTAAGAAATAAACCCCTGAGTGCTTGCCTTCCTGTTCAATTTCAACATGAGATGGCTGCCCCTGTATATATATACATATATCTCCAAATAAAATAACACCAACCAGCGCTGTCTCATCCCTGAGCCCCAGAGAACTTTTCTGAATACCTAAATCAATGCTTTTCCCCCTGACCTGGTGTGTTGTATGCAGACAGACATTTTACTGTAACAATTATAATAGCTCAGTTGGAAATTACCGTCTGTCTAGGCAGCTGAATCCATGCCTGGATCCAGCTTCAAACGCAGGTATCAGGGGCAAATTAGCACCGACATCAAGTTTTGGATTTTATAAAAAGTGCCAGGTTGGCAGAAGAGAAGCGTAAATTGTTCCGTAGCCGAGGGTGAAGGTTAATGTTCCGGGCCCTGGCTGCCCGTGTCCGGGGCCCCCCTACACTGTACAGCACATTCTAAAGACCGCCAGGCATGCAGAAGCTCATTATATTTTCTGTTTTCAAAGAACTCCCCTGGAACACCCATCTCGTATTTGACTGCTGTGAATGACCAACCATAGGTCCCAGGATGCCTTAGACCAGTCCTTTCTTTCCCTGTGCTCCCCTCATTTGGAGGGAGGCCCCTCCTTCCACCCAGGGCTCTCTGGGTCTGGATGGCCCAAGGCCCAGGTGTCTTTGGGGCCTCTCAGTTTAGGTTAATTACGCAAACGACAAGGCATTGATGCCTCCTCTCCAGGATGGTTGGCAAACTTGACTAGACTCGAAATGAACCTCTTTGATTCCATCTGCAAAATTAGATCAGATTTGATAAAGTAAAGATGTACCCTTTGAAGTATTCCCTATCAACATAAGTGCTAAGAACACTTGAGTGAAGGAATTTGAGCAGTTTTGAAAGCGGCAGCATAGGAACTTCAATGAGGATTGCAGCTAAGGGCATGCCCAGAAGGCACGGGACTAACTGTATCTATCCTGCAGGCAATAAGCAATTGCTAAAGATTCCAGACTTCTCAAAGTTCAGAGTTCAACACGGAAAAACTTTGTTGAACTCGTGATAGGCTGGGCTCTGTGGTTTGCATTCTGTTTTCGGAGGCTCTCAGAGTCCCCGCTGTCTTTTCTGCGTCTGCACTCAGCCTTCACTGGGCTGCAACAAGGCTGTTTCTTTCTCTTCAGCTTCCACGCGGAGGTATGAATTAAACCCTCGGCTGCTTTCCTGGAGTATGGTCTCTGCAGAGTTACAGAGCAGGACATCGCAGGTTAAAAGGGTCTATTTATCCAAATGAAAGGCAAAAGATCTATGTCAAAGCCCAGCTTTGTCACCGTCTAGCTGCGTGACCTTGAGGGCGTCCTTCAGTGTGTCGGAGTCCCAGCTTCTTCTCTCCCACACTCCACTCCAACTACCAGTTACTGAGTCTTTTCTATGCGATCCAGATACTTACCTCTCAATCGACACACACAAACCCCAGTACTGAGCCTGTTCCTGTGCTGGGGAGGAGATGCTGCATTAATCATCGCATGCTCCCCCCTGGTCTAGCAGGGATAGAGACCTGAAGGAGGGCTTTACTAGAAAATGCCAGGTGTGGCAATAGGTGCAAGTGGAAAGTGCTATGGGAGCTCCCAGGGAGCAATTCACTCTTCCCGGGGGGGGGGGGGAGCTAGGGAAAGGCACAGAGGCAAGAGGAGAGGATCAGATCTGATGAGATAATGAACAAGAAAACATTCTGCAATTTGTGGAGGGTTATGCAAGGCAAGCTCTTATTCTAATAGATTCCAATTAATATGAAACAACATGCGATCCAGATTCTTTTCTCTTACTTTGGACTGGATTGATGCTAATTTGGGAAGCTCTTTAGCTTCAAAAGAACGAAGAGATCCAGTGAGGGTTAGAATCCAATAATCGATGTTAAATGAAGTTTATTGTAAAACAGAAAGAAAAAAGAAAGCGGATGAGAGAGAGCAGTGGGAGGGACTTCAGACTGGGAGCTGTTGTTTGGGCAGCTTAAATACCAAGGGTGATGTCCACAGGCTGCATCTCTGAGGTCCTCACCTGTCCAAGGTGAGTGGAGGTCCAGATATTGGCTCCTCCCATTGGGAAATACAGGAAGGCCCAATAAGTATACCATTTTTTCCCCTAAGTATTATGTTGAACGCAACGCGAGTAGGCTTCCTTGCCTTGTTCCTGATTTGGGGGAAAAACATTCAGTCTTTTACCATTAAGTATGACATTAGCTGTAGGTGTTTATTGTAGTGCTCTATATCAAGTTGAGAAATTTCCCTCTATTCCTAATTTTCTGAGAAATGTTTATCATGAATGGATGTTGGGTTTTGTCAATTGCTTTTTCTGCATCAATTGATATGATCACATGATTTTTTTTCTTCTTTAGCCGGTAGATGTGGTGTATTATATTGATTGCTTTTCGAGTGTTGAACCAGCCTTGCATACCTGAAATAAACCCCACTTGGTCATGGTATATAATTCTTGTTATGTACAGCTGGATTCAATTTGCTAATACTTTGTTGAAGACTTTTATGTCTAAGGTCTCGAGGGATATTTGCAGTTTTCTTTATCTGTGTTGTCTTCATCAGGTTTTGGTATCAGGAGAGTACTAGCCTCTTAAAATGATTTGTGACATGCTCCATCTTCTATTTGCTGCACGAGATTCTGCAAAATTGGTATTCACACACTATTTTTAAAGGCAATTCTGATTTTCTTTAGTTTATCTTCTACACCCAACCCAGAAGTAGCTTTGGGTTAGTGTGGTAGGGAAAATTGCTTAGTACAACACCCTGAAACCAGGTGAAACCATAGACCAGGTTCCAGCTCCTTCTGGAGGTAGTTTCAATCTAACCACCTTAACATGCTTCCTCCTTCCTGTGCACCACCTTTTAAGGTCATCCCTTCTCATCTATGCACTGGTTCATGCAGTGCATCTGGGGCACTGTACTGAACATGAAGGCACCATGTGACATGTGCCACCCAGCAAACCAGCTCCCCATCCCCTCCCTCTGTTCCTCTCCCTCAACCCCTTCATTCTTTCCTCTCTCTTTTCCCCTTCTCCTCAGGTACAGAGTTATTTAGCACACTCCTCAGCACAGGGCATACTATCACTTTTGGTACCCGCACACACAGCACTCCTTTTATTTCCAGTCCTCACCCCTCCCCTTCCTCTTCCATCGCTGGTTCTCGTGTTCATGTGTTTGATATTGTATTAGTCTCCTATTGATGCTATAACAAATCACCACAAATGGGGCAGATGAAAACAACACAAGTTTATTCCCTCACCATTCTGGAGGTCAGAAGCCCAAAATGGGTCTCACCGGGCTAAAGTCAAGATGTCAGCAGGGCTGTGTTTCTTCGGGAGGCTCTAGGGGAGAACCTGTTTTCTCGCCCTCTCCAGCTTCTAGATGCTGCCTGTGTTCTTTGGCTCCCGCCTCCCTTCTCTCTTCAAGGCCAGGAATGGCTAGTCTAGTCTTTCTCACACGTGTCACTCTTATACTCTCCCTCCTACTCCCTCTTTCACTTATAAGGGCCCTCGTGGTTGCATTGGGACCATCTGAATAATCCGGGCTAGCTGCTCATCTCAGGTCAGCTGACTAGCAACATAAACTCCCTCTTGACATATAACACGACACAGTCACAGGTTCTGGGGATTTGGATGCGGACATTTTGGAGAGTCATTATTCACACAGAGGTATATGTTAGATACGTGTGCATCGCTGCAAAATTCATAATGCTATTTTGAGTGTACAAGGATTTTTTATTTATATGAATAGAATTGAGCTACAGATCTCTTTATGATTCCTACTTGTTACTGCAAAACTCTGTAAGTTCTCTCCATGTTGAATATATGGATGCTGCATTACCCCTAATAATAGACAATCCTCATAATCTTGTTATTTCCGAGTGACAGACGTCTAGATTGCTTCCAAATCCCCGCTGCCACAGACAGTGCTGTCATGAACACCCCAGGCCTGTCCCCTTCTGGACCTGGTTGCATTTCCTTACTTAGTTTTCACTAGGTAATATGATAGTGCTCCCTACAGGGGCTGCCCTTGTCCACATCTTTACTAGGAGTGCGTGGAAGTTCTCATTACCCCATGTACTCTGGGTCTGTTTTGGCTTTGGGCTGCCAGCTCCCACTGTTTCCCAGCTGAAAAGCAGCCAGAAAGGGGAGGGAAAGCAATATTCACTGAGCACCTACTATGTGACCTAGTAGCTGATTCTCTGGTGGGATGCTTTATGTACTTTATCACCTTTCATTCTAAGATAATCCTATGTGATCAATATTATTGAACTCATTTTACAGATGGGAAAATAAAGCTGAGAGGGAGTAAATTCTTTGCCCAAGGTTATTTATGTTGAGTAAGTGCTAGATCCAGAATTTGAATGTAAGATGGGCCAAGCGGTTGCTTTTGTTGTTCCCATCATGCCCTGGGCACATTTTGTTCTCCATTTGTACAATAACTAAGTTTAATTCATTGCCTAGGAGAATGGTTAAGAGCATGAACTTTGAAGCCAGACCTTTGTTCAAATGTTGGCTCCATCACTTATTAGCTACACGATTTTAGGTAAGGAGCCAAATTACTTTAAGTCTCAGTATTTCTCATCCAGAGATGGGAACAATGTCCTTCGATTATGTTTGCAAACCACGTAGCGGTGTGTGGTACATAGAAGGGATAAATAAATGGTAGGTATTGCTGCAGTAATATACCTACGTTTCCTCATTTACCCCAGACCATAAACCCCTCACAGGTAAAGGTTGTGCTTCGTGCATCTGTGTACTTCACAGCAATCATAACAGTATCTTGATCATCAACAGCTGTTTATTGAACTAGTCAGCAACACATCTCATTCTAACTAGGGTTGAAGATTTCTATGCCCTTGGGGTGATGGATCTCGGATCTCCAGGATGCTCATCAGGGAAGGGGAGAAGAAGGTCTCTGAGCTCCATTCGAATCCTCAGTGATCTCTCTGGATCTTGTTCCCATCCTTTTCACAGTAACTATTGCTTCTGGTCTCTCTGTCTCTCTCCTGTCCATCTCCTGTTTCCAAATCCCTCTGCTGCTCTCCCTGGGGGAACAAAGGTGCTATTCCCTCTATGTCACAGAGGTTTCCCTTTTGGTGGCAGGTGAGGGTCACATTGCCATCAGCCTTGCGTTTCCTCCTCTCGAGAAAGGGGGCTCTGCACAACTCCACAGCTTGAATGTCAATTAGGCAATTCTGCACCTGTGTGATTTCCTTGAGCGCTTAATAAAAATCTGGTGATTAGAGAACCTCAGGTGGCCTTTTCTTAAATAGTCATTAAACAATCATTACAGATGGAAACAGCTACAACCAACCACTACGAGGGAGTGTGTGGCTCCTAACAACATAATCCTTTTTCAAGTCAGAACAAATGTGTAATCAAAGCACAAAGGGAACAGTTTCAAAGTCCTGAGCCTTCTCAGTCAAAACTATAATACATCAACCGGCCTAAACTGGTGTCCAAAATGTTCAATGAGAATTGACACGTGGTGTAGAGCTCTAAGTAATTCACCACTTAAGTCAGTCCCTGCCCCCTCTTTTTAGCTATGTCTTCACAGCCTTTTAAGTGTGGGCCACTGCTGCCTATCTGAGCTAAGTTGGAGAAGTTGTGATTGTGACAGATCAAACTCGATATTTAAAGTAAGTCCTAAGGAGGCTTTCTTAAGGCTGCTGAGGTTCAAAGCAAGATCTGACATTTAAAAGCCCTGTGACCTTGGGGAAGTTACCTAATTACTCTGAGCCTCAGTTTCTGCAAATGTAGATGACAACAGTGCTTGCTGCATAAAAAGCATTTATTAAGTATTAATGGAATTACTAACCTCTATATTTTTTTTAAATGTGGGTGGTCTTGGAGTGGAAAGTGAGTCCTTTAACTATGACTGCTCAAAGATAGCCACTCTTTTATACTTCACCGGTTAACTAATTTTATTTTAGGGTGCATAAAAAACAAAGGGGCTTGATTAAAATGCAGATCCCTGGACCCTACCAGGAAGAATTCTGATAGGCGTGGGGCCCAGAAATCCATTATTTCAATAAGCACCCAGGTGATTCTAATGTACGTGGTTCAAAGGCTACTCTTTAAAAAGAAAGAGATCATTATTACTTAAAAGACACCCACAGGGAGAAGAACTAGGCTATAGTCATTTATGTCACGATTTGAACAATTCATTCAGATTGTTTTCCTATCAATGCCTCTAAGCAGCTATTCTGGAGGGAATTTTTCGATAGCGTAGGAGGGAGGAAAAAGGAGCAATTTTGGTCATTAGATGTACTTGGACGTGATGAACTTTGCTGCTGCGCCTTAGTTGGGGGCATTGGCAGGCCCAGGTGGGGTGCAATGGGTGGAGGTGCAAGTTGTGAAATGTACCGCACGGCTAACTTGTGATGTGGCAAAGGCCCCCCTTTGAACTCCACCAAAAATCTTTTTGAATTTTTTTGCTTGGCTATGGCAGTTCCATATCAATGAGAAAAATACCTAAGTTTGTTTTATGGGTTTTTTGTTGTTGTTTTTTGTTTTTTTTCCAGACACACAAGGTGACTACTTAGACAAAAGATACAATTCTGGTTTAATTTCTGTGGCCTGTCTGCGGTGGGCATCACTTCCTTAGCGTTAAGGCTGGCATTGCCAGCATCTCTCTGGCTTTGGATGCCAAGGGATCTAGAAGTATAACAGGAGGCCGTTCCCGGAAGGGCGCTGCCGTGGTTGCTCTCCAGGAAAGATGCTCTGCGGAAGGGAGGTGACGGCAGTGACGGGGCAGAGAAAGTCTCAGCCCTGTGGGTTTAGGAACATATCAGTCCCAAACAGCGGACGTGGCATGGGTCTATTTTCCCACAAGTGAAGAGTGTGAAGAATATTCATTTTCCCTGTGAAATTACAGTGCAATGTATATACAACAAAACTAAGTTCGCGTTTTGGATGAGCTCAGTAGATTCGGGGTTTTGATTGGATGAGATGTAACATTTAAGAAAAATTTTGTTTGAGAGCTGAGAATAGGGCTGAGAGGATTAGACTAATACTAAGAAAAGGTACTATTTTCTCTATCATTGTTCCTCTATTTCAGAGCTGAAGGAATTGACTTCATTTTTTAAAAATGTGTATTTATGAATGGAAGAACAACATATTTTCGTTGTGGAAAACTTTGGGGATAGCCTTCAAAATGTGTTCTAATCCATACACACACAAAAAGATTTTTATAAATTTGAAATAATAGTAGAAAAACTTTTGTAGCCTGACTTTTTCACTTATAATAATCTTTTGGAAAAAAATTCCCTATTTTAATTTCGAATTCCCTATTTTCAGTGGCTCTATTGCAATGTATCATTTTTTTAAAAAGTGAATTCCTATTATTAGGCATTTAAGTTGTTTTCATTTTTTCCTACTCTGCAGAATTGCTGTGATGAAAATTCACATGCGTAGACCTTTGTACACATTTCTGATTATTTCCTTCGGGTAAAATTCTTAGAATTGCTGAGTCAAAGGGTATACATTTTAAGATCTTTGGTATATATTTGTCAAGTTGCCATTCAGAAAAGTTGTTTCCGTTTTCATTTCTACACCACTGCAGGGGGAGTACCCATCTCCCAGCTTTCTTGTCACCCACACATATATCTTGATTTAAAATATCTTGAATTTCTTTAAGACAATTCATATAGCCCCCTTGACATTCTCCACCTGATCTCCAAACAGTCGTCAGGCATAGTGTGGATGAACTTACGCTCTGTGCCTGGTGTGGACATGGCAGCGTACGTGGGAACCACTAATTCTCCTGACCTCCAGGAATGAGCGTTTAGTACAGGAATCATCTTGTCCCTTCCCAAGGAAGAATTAGAACAAATCCATCATCTCTGGCTTCCTTTGGACACTAATGAGATTAAGCCGTTTATTTCTAACTAGGGTGGTAAGGTCTCTCTTTGCAGAGGTTGACTGTTCATAAAGACAGTTTCAAAAACAAACAAACAAGCAAAAAACTCCTTTCATCTCTAAACACAGGGACAGAATCTTAGATGGTTTCAAATAGGGCCAAGTTGGGTCTGATGAGTTGTCTGGTTTGCTCATCTTCACAGAAGTTCCCTTGTTTCACAAAGTCCAGACTTTGAAATTTGCTTGGAAAAGGGATATTTGTGGCACCTCATGGTCCCCCAGACTGCCTGCATTGAAGTCTGCTCACTCTGAATTTTTGACTCTTATGTGCCGTGGAGAACCCAGTGCCAATGGGCTGTGAAAAGGGGATTAGCACTTAGGACAAGGTTTCTCTGAGTCACCGTGAACCAAAACCTACTCCAGCAGCTCATGCCCGCATCCACGTGGATACAGAGGGCGATCTCACAGCAGCCTCCCTGAGAATGTCTTCCCAGACCTTCCCAACTAAAGCCAAGAACGGCAGATTAAAGCAGAATGGCTCCACCGTCCCCCCTGAGTCAGGATGCATAAAAGCTGTGAGTTCTCCTGCTTGGATGAGTTCCTGATGCCCTGCTGGTTCAGATTGGTGGCCTGTATGTGCAAATTTGCACTTGCTGGTCAGCAGGGGACAGAGAAGTGACAGGGAGGGGCTGGAGACACTTTCAATGTGCAGGAAGCAGGGAAAACGTCTACTTCAAGTCCGAAAGTAGTTACAGGAGAACTCGACTGGGAGCCAAGAGTCCTGAATTTTAGTCCTAGCTCTGTCACTACCGGAATGTGTGGCCTCAGGCAAGTCATGGAACCCTCGGGGCTCTTTGTCCTTACTGGCCAAGGTAACAGTCCTTATAGCTTTGGTTTTCTAGCATGTTAAAACAAAACAAAACAGAACCAAACAAAACAAAACAGGGATGAGGGACATTGCAGAGCAGGGCAAAATGAGACCTTTAGAGCACTGCTTCCCAACCTTTTCATGTTTTGATGCACAAATGATAAATACTATTAACTCTACCCTGGGGCAAATGGAGGAGCTTCTTTGAGCTAGAGGTACCTACCACCTGGGGCTCTGGCTGCCTTGAAGACTCAGGGTATGGCTGTCTCAGGCATATGGAGGGACGCTCTGCCTGAGGACCCAATCCCTAAAAAAGTCGTGGTGCGCGCCTCTGACAATATTACAAATTAGCAGAAATGGTGCTAAACGACGATAGAAGGGTCAGATAATCCAACAGTTTCCTGACTTCGCTCATAGTGGCTTTTTTGATGACTTTTTGGGAAATATCAAATTATGTCTCGGACTTTGTTTTTAAAGTCGCTGCTTGCTGCCACCGCCTCTTGGTGGGGGTGGAGCAAGGGGTGGCCGGGAAATAAGATTCTTTGGGAAGGGGGAAAACAGGGCTCCTAGGGAAGAAGGAAGCCCAAAGTTTTCATCCAGAGGGCACCCCTAAGTCATCTGCTTGTTTCCAGTTTTGGTGGCAGCTGGGACAGATCCAGGTCTCGAAGCCATAGGCTTGATTGAAGAAATCAAGCATTCCATTTGGGGTCCTGCCTGTCTCCTAGGCTTTTCTTATTTTGGAATAACAACCTCTTTAATGCGCCTTATTTATTTTTTCCATCCACCCAAAGAGACGATGAGGTAACTGGGCCGAGATAATTACCGAACACCTGCAAGACACAGGCCTGGTGCCATGAGCCCGATGGAGTGAGTGTAAGACTCGTGACCGCACGGATCAGCTGGCTGTCCCCCCTCCCCACCCCCAGCCTCCTAAACACCTGCAGAGGCCTGTCGCTTGGGACAGGAGGCCCCATTAGGGCTCTTGTAATTGAGATGGGGTGGGGGAGTTTACAATGGCTCCAGAGTGGGAGAGAGGGAGATGGCTCAGATGACAGGAAACCGTCTTCCCTGCTCCATGGAGCTGATTGAGAAAGGTGGCCTGGGTAATAATGGGGTGAGCTAATCCTGATAGTAATAAGGGTAGGAGAGTCCGTCATCATAATCACGGTTCATGGATTCCAGATGGAGAAATATAATTGTTCTCATTAGCATGGTTATATACACACACATATGCATACCCACGCACGCACGCACACACACTCAGAGACCCATTCCGCCCACATACCTGACTTTGATAAGTACTGTCAGATAAGAATAGCCCACACTGCAAAGCTAGACGGAGAGCATTGTCAATTATTTCTTCCCCGTTTTCCCCCTTCCACAACATCCATGCATACGTAATGGTTTCATTAACCTTGAGACTCCTGCAGATGAGTTGAAAACCCAGGCTTACACGGCCAATTAACTGACAGTACGTTTTGCACAGAGTATGGAAGTACCTTTCTCTTCCCCTTAAATACTGCCCGACTTTTCGGCTGTATTTCATAAGTGTTAATGTAATGTTGCTGAAAGGAAATATGGTCAAAAGCAGGAAACTTCCCCCCTTTCTCTGGGATGCAGCTGTTCGTTTGGTTTGAGTTGTTAATTCAAACCACTCCCAGGTGCCTAGTTCATATTATCTCTTGTTTAGAACAAAATAAAATGAAACCATCAAAATCTTTTTGCTTCGCTCGGCCCCGGGCTCAATAGCCATAAAGGGACTGGTGTAAGGAAGCAGCCACTAAAACTTGCCTGTCCACGGTGAGACGTGCAGGCCCTACAGGTGAGACCCCGACCCACAGTCGACCTATCTCCCTTCAGAAAGGTCTTGTAGGAATTCTGCTCCAGACTCCATTCTTGCCTCTGGGCTTCTGCTCTTGACCTTCCTTGCTATTTCCGCTCCCTTTCCAACGCTCTTGCAAAGATTCCTCCCTCCCTGAGTGCTCTGGTTTTCCAGTTTGGACATATAGTAAGTGCTCAATAAATGTTAGCCGTTAATATTTCTACTTCATGAAGCAAGTCAGTAGTTTGGTGCTCATAAAATATTCAATAGAATAAGAACTCTCAAGTAGATTTGCCTATTATTTGCATATATCCCAGAATGCTCTTTATAGCCATGCATTTGCTTTTTATAGAATCAATGCCACCCCAAGGTGGCCATTTATCTTTTCTACCCGTGGCCGCTCTACCCTTGCGCCGTGAGCCATGTGGGGAACCAGAGGCAGGGAGGAGTGGCTGAGCCTGGGGGTCTTGGAGCCCCAGAGTCCTCCCAAGAAGGGTGTGTGGATTTTAGATCTAAGCTGTTAGAATGTTCACTGACTGCTTCCTTTTTATCCAAAGCGATCTCTCATTTCCAACGGCACAGAGAGAATGGCTTCTTTGGGTGACATTTTTCACAGATGGAGCTTTCTAGGTCTAGGATAGGTGGAACCAGGGATGGCGGGTGGTTATCTTGACCCAGACCCTGGTCCACTTGAGGCTTCTGATTGTGGGGGTCTGTACATCCCCCAGCATGGCCCTTGGCAAACCTTGGTTGGCTATTGTTTGATAGGAAGGCTTTGGGCTCAGTCTCCTTATTTGCTGGCTTTCTGGAAAGGCCACCCCAGAAGAATCCTACCTCCACACTCCACATAGGCCCAGGTTCTCTCTCTCTGAAGTCCACAGTTTCCTTTCTGTAAAAAACTACAAGCAAGGGGATGGTGAGGCCAACCACACTTCAGCAAATGAGGGAGATTTCTAGAAAACAGGATTTCAATACACAGCCATCTAGAAATGCTAAGTGAGATGTCCTATTGTTACTGTTGTTGTCGTTTTTAAGTATCTTTAAAAGGATCTGGGCACCTCAGACTGATGCATATGCTGTTCTTTAAACTGCTCAGAGACAAGGTGCATCTATGTTCGAGAAGGATGCATAGCACCGCGTATTAGCACATTTTGTATTTTAAGCCACTTTTCCTGTAGCTTGGGGCCTGATGGATTTTAGGTTCAGCCTAACATCTTGGCCTGAGATCCTGTGGAGAGTCGGAGGGACTTAAACAAACAACTCAGACCCAAAGCCCTTGGTGTTTGAGGATTGACCCTTCCATCTGTTGACAATCAAATATTGAACCTATTAAGAGTGGCGGGTCCCCAAGCTGGGAGGAAGGAAGGAATTTCCCAGAGTCTCCGGAGACAAAGGACCTTTTGACTACACCTGGGGGTGAAGGGTGACCAGCCCAGGTCAGACTAAGCCGGGGATCAGATGAATGGAAAGCATCTGGTGAGATGGGAAGTGGGCGTTTGCCTAGTGGATTCTGATTTGTCAAGTAAGGGAGAGCAAGGGGAAGGAAAACATAATAGAGGGTGATTAGCTGTAAGGGACTCAGGAATGCAGACACAGGGCCCTCACCCGGCTTCCCTGTGCTCCTGAACCTGTGCTTTTCCGTGGTCGGAGGCACTGTGCCTGCTTCCTCCACCAGACCTTCATCGACTTGAAAGCCAGGACTGTGTCTCCCTCATCTTTGAATGGCCTGGCATGTAACAAGTATTTATGGAGTAAATAAGTGTAGAGATCCAGAAAGGGGGTTGCTCCAAGGGGGAGCCACAGCTCACTCTTACGGTACCTTTAAATGAATTAGGAATGTCACCCACTGAAGCCATAGGCCTGCAGGCACTGGGCTCGACAGGTGAAAGCACTCCTTTTCTTGGCCAAATGTGCTGACATAGGCACAGTCTGAACAAGGACACGTAGCAGTCATCCCTATGATTTAGGAATTGGGGCCGATGTCCCAGGCCCCAGCCTTTGGGATGCTCCAACTGGAGGATGGTCTCATCGTGTGTCAGGAGACATCTAGAAGGCAGTGTCCTACCCCTGGTGTCCGTGCTCCCCAGACCTTAAGGTCTGCATGTGGGTAGTCTTCCTTAACAGCCTTGTCTGGCCTCCTCTTCCACAGACTTCTCTTTGCCCTACCCACCCTCTGGTTGTTCTCTTAGGAAATCTGGTCCCCATAAAGGCTCTTTTTGATGTCTCTTTAGCTAAAGCGTTCACGGTCCTCTTTTGGTTCACAAAGACCAGGGCTGGAATCCTGGTTCTGTCCTTCACACACGGTGAGCCCCTAGGAAGATGTTTTAATCTCATCAAACCAAAGTCACCTCAGCTGCACAGTGGGGATGTGGTGGGTTATGTGAAGTGGAGTATCTATGGGCCCAGGCTGGACATCCTTTCTGAAGGCTTGGTACGTCTGTACCAGAGGAGATGGTGGTCCTTGGAACCCACCGCGAGGGATTCCTGCTTTACCATTTTGTAGGTTCCACTTCTTAGGGTGGGCCTCTCCGGCAAGCCTTCTGCAATGTGTGCTTCCCGAGAACTCCAGGGTCAACTACCCTGGATAGATCCCTTTGGAGAAAGGGGGTGGGGGTGCTCCCAAACTTTAGCAGGACTCTGGACCCAGATGTGGCTGTGGGACTGGCCAGAGCCAGCTGGTTCTGAGGAGGCCGAGTCCCCATCCCATGGGCCTTGGTCCATCCACCCCAATGATCTCTTTATTGTATTAGGAGACTAGAGTTTGCTGATTTCATAAAAGGAAGTGAACTGAAATTATAGTGAAGGAGTTGTCTCCACATAAGGAAAACCTTGACTCACAGTCATGCTGAGTCATAGAAAGCATGTAGTCTTTACCCTTTTGTTTTGCAAATGAGAAAACAGGGCCAGAGAGCTTCAGAGCTCTTTCATGGCCAAGTACACCTTCTGTTATATCCCAGGGTCTCCCTTGACCGTGAGGTTATTTAAACTCTAAACTTGCCCAGCTGTGGGATCATGTCATGGGAATTATTGGGAATTCGATAGCAACTCAGGTCTGAGATTCCACAGGGCTGGGCATGCAGGACTGCCCTGCCCAGTGTAGCCTCTCCAACACGACTACATGCACCTCCTACTCTTCCCGCTGCACCCGTCTCTGGTTTTCACCTACACAGACACCACTTTCATTTTTGTTAACAGGTGCTTGCTCAAGACGGCACACAGTTAGAACCTTGGGAACCAAGGGACCCAGCATTGACTGGAGGCCCCCCATATGTGATGGGCATTACGCTGGGTTCCTCGTCCACATGTGTTCTCATTTAATGCTCACAAGAACCTCAAGGTCAGTTGAGACTTTTAATAGATGGTTATTGGATTAACGATTAAACGAGCAGATAGATGACTAGCTGCTAATTATACTTTTTCTTCTTTAATTATCTACACACGCCAATATCTCCCGTGTTGCTCTGAAGGATCTTTGTCCTTTGCCACCTCTTTTCCTGTTTCTTATCCCTATGGTGCCCATTCAGAATGACCCATGACTGTGAGGATTCAGTGAGAGAACCACATCCGTTTTCCTGTTGGTGCAAAGGAAGTCAAGAATCCGAAGCTCAGAGTACAGAGAGCAGATTCGGTGGATTTCTCGAGGCCACAGGTGTAGCATAGAAACAATAATCTGTGTATTTACATTCTTAGCTTTCTGGAGAGAGAGTGGGGGCAGGTCAAAGAAATGGACAGTTCTTGTTTCTTCTTCACGGGAGTTCCGTTCTTGTCAAGTGTGCAAAATGGAAAGTGATCCTATATCTACGGCCAAGTAGAATAACATGCTGTGTCTGGATAAGAAGTTGATTCTGTTTCTCTCTTCACCAACTATTTGCATGATTTATACCAGCCACCAAGTGACCTTTGCCGTTTCCGTTTACTCAGCTGTAAAGTGGGGCTACACCATTGGCTTAGTTGGCATCGAGGTTGTGATTTTTGGAGAATTTGCCTCGTTTCAACTGATCTTATATGGTACACTGGGAATATGTGCATAGAAAATAGATGAATTGACAAGCTTTCGGCTCAAGTCTCTGATATCAGCTGCGTACCTGGTCTCCCATTTCTTGGTGTGAGTTATCAGGAAGCTCACTAGGTGTTTTGTTTTGAAAGGCTTCCTGAAGAGGTTCACCCCAAGAAATGGATCTGCCATCTCTTCACCTGCAAAATGGAAACATGAACAATCCCTATTCTACTTCCTTCTTCTGTGACTGTAGAAAATAAAGTGAGTTGGTAGATTAGAAAGTGCTTTGAGAATGATAACGTTCTACTTAAGCCTCGTTAGTTGTAATAACAGTATAATGCCAATTGCTCATTCTGCTCGTTTCTTTAGCTTGTGACTCATTTGAAAATGAAAGTTTTGTGGTTCTGTTGATCTGTTTTATATTCTGTGATTGATTTCTCAGTTTGGCACAGGTAAATGGTTCAGGGGCATCTCGCTATTTTAAACAAATATTGTTATTATTTCCTAAAGGCTAGTCTCTGACAGTTTGAAATGCTGGTCCAAGTTCACCTACAGACAAGACCATTTGGTGATGTCATACGAAAGAGAACCTTTTCATCAAGGTGGGACTAGGGTACAGGAAGAGAAAGGAGAGGAGGAGGAAAGTGCCAAATACTGTAGCTTGTCTGCAGGCTACGGATGGATTAGTCATGACATGCTGCAAAACACCAAACAAACGAACAAACAAAATCCCCACACCCAACGGAAGAGCCTGGCTTCCACATGACGTCTAACCCAATAGTGAGAAATATCAGGCCTCCCTATGATGAGAAAACCAAATATTTCATCAGGTCAGGTCTACAGCAGTCAGGGGAAGAGGGAGCATAATGACCAGGCTTGTCCGTGACCACTTGGCTTGCAGCAAACGTCAGAGATGAGGACTGCAGCGAGAAAGAATCCAGGGATGAGTGGGGAGCCACACGCACAGCCTCGTGCTCCGTGCAATGTAAACAGCCAGGACATCTGGGCACCTCATGTTTTTGTACCTTTGAGCTGGGAAGAAACAAGGCCTGCTGAAAGGCGAGCTAAGCCTAGGGAGTGAGTTGGAAGAAGCAGCACATGATCAAAATTTTTAGATAGTGTGATGTTTCCTCCCAGAAGGGGAAACAGAGCTGTTTGGGTTGGCTATCTCTAGAGACCCGAGGTATGCATTTTTTTCTAAAGAAGAGTGCTCAGAGTCCACTCGCTCTCTGGCAAGGTGGGTGTTGAGTGGCAGTAGTGGCAAGAATAGTAGTAGTTTCATGTAGGGAGTTTATTGCTGTCATGGAAGAGCTGTTTGACCAAAACAAAGTATGAAGGTAGTTATTATTTCTGTCTGTTAGCACACATGCTTTCTCTTCCTCTCTCATACCGCTAACTGCCACCCATGCCATTGAGTCTGCATCGGTCCTAATACTACCTCTTCCTGGCCATGTGGTTGTTAAAGAATTAGCATATGGCTCAAGCAGAGCCAATTGGAATCCTTTCCTGAGACTGATATATGAATGCTGGGAGAAGGAAACTGACCTTCCTTCTGTTGGGATAGCTAAGTGTTAAAACCAGTTTTAAAGTTTCTGGTTGGTAGTTAGCTTTCCTATTTCATGGAGAAAGCCTGTCCATTGCAGCAAAGAATTAGGTTACCATTCAAAGAGAAACAGAGCTGGGAGATGGAGAAAGCTGATGACATCATTTGAGCCCTTGTATCCAATCGTGATTGAGGCCAGATGCACCCTTATGTTTCCAGTGAAACGAACGAAAACATTCTGTTTGTGTATGCTAATTTGAGATGGATTTTTGTCACCTGAATCTGGAGAGTCTGGAGAAGAACAGTGTGGGGGTCAAAGTAAGAGAAGAAGAAAAAGAAGCAGAAGAGAACAAGCATGATGGACCAGCCCTCATTAGGGAGATGGGAATCTGCTCTGGTTTTCTGAGCTCCACGAAGAATGACCTCTGAGAAAGGACACTGATTGTAGGAAGGCAGATCCGCTCTAATTGGAGACTCAGCCCCATGATGCCTGGAATTCAAATCTCCCCATACATTCAAGTCCTCTCCCATGCCCCTCACTTCTTGGTGCCAAAAAAGACCCCTCCAGAATGTCATTAGTTATGACGCTGAAGTTAAACTGAGGAGACAGACAGACTTTGATTTCTAACCTAAGCTTTACTAGCAGAATGGCCTTGGGCAGATTACTTAAACCCTCTATCCTTAGTTTCTTTGTATTTAAAATAGGGCCAAAAATTATATTTACCTCAGAGGACTATTGTGAGGATCCCATCAGCCAATGCACATGAAGAACTGTGCACCATGGCCAGCCCATGTGAAATACCTAGTAATAAGATCTATTCCATTTCTCATGAGTGGGGAATGTTTAAAATGATTATAAGACACCCATATTGTGGATGAAAAGTGAGCAATTTAAAGTGTGAAGGTGATTCAGTAACTTGGAAGAACCATATTAGCACACTGTTAAGTTTTTTTTAAGTGACATAAACTTCAATAAAAAGTTTATTTATTTTTTTTACATAGGGAGTTAGAGGATATATACGCAATCAAAAGTAGGAACATGAAGAAATATTTGGATGTTCATAGCAGCATTATTCACAACAGCTAAAAGGTAGAAGCAATCCAAGAGTCCATCCACAGATGAATGGGCAAACACAGCATGGTAGATGTATGGATGATTATTCAGCCTTAAAAAGGAAGGAAACTCGGACATATGCTATGACATGGATGAATCTGAAGATATCGTGCTAAGTGAATAAGCCAGTGACAAAAGGACAAATGCTGTATGATTGCACTCATATGAGGTACTTAGAATATTCAGACTCATAGAAACAGAGAGCAGAATGGTGATGCCAGGAGCTAGGGGCGGGGGGAGGGAGTTATCATTTAATGCATAAAGAGTTTCAGTTTTTTAGATGAAAAAGAGTTCTGTGGGTGGATGGTGGTGATGGTAGCACAACAATGCGAATGCACTTAATGCCACTGACCCACTTAAAAATGGTTAGAATAGTAATTTTATGCTATGTGTATTTTATCCCAATTTTTAAAAAGAGAGTTCTGTGTATGGTATGCATTTTCATTTTAACAAAAGAGCATAAGTTTTGTATACGTGTGTTGAAAAAAGATGGGTGACTACATACCAAATTTTTTAGTGCTTCCATGTAGGGGTTAGTGGGGCAGAAGGGGTGGTGTTACTTTAGACACT
Organism: Eonycteris spelaea; assembly: GCA_003508835.1. Classification (NCBI taxonomy): domain Eukaryota; kingdom Metazoa; phylum Chordata; class Mammalia; order Chiroptera; family Pteropodidae; genus Eonycteris; species Eonycteris spelaea. Next base: position 11,228,838 of record PUFA01000004.1, on the reverse strand, counting down.
TTAGTATTGTCTAAATTATTATAATGAGCACATATTAGTCTTGCCATCTCAACGCATCATATTAAATTGCAACCATTTGCATTATACTTTTACACTTTCAAAGCGCCTTTGTGGAATATAAAATGATGTAGTCATTTGGAAAATAGTTTGGCAGTTCCTTAAATTGCTAAACATAGAATTACCATATAATCCAGCAGTTTTGCTCCAAGATGTATACTGAAAACATATAACCACACAAAAACTTGGACATAAGCATTCACAGCAGCATTATTTATAATAGCCCTAAAGTAGAGACCTTCCAAATGTCCATCAGCCGATGAATGGATAAACTAATACTGTATCCATATTATTTAGTGATAAAAGGGAATGAAGTAGTGATACATGTAACAACATGAATGAAACTTGCAAACATCAAGCTAAGTGCAAAAAGCCAGACACAAAAAGACACACATTGTAAGATTCCATTTTTATGAAATGTCCAGAATAGGTAAACTATAGAGACAGAATATAGATGAGGACTGAAGGTGACAGCAAGCGGTATGATCTTTTGTCAGCTGCGGTAAAGAAAATGCTCTAAAATTGATTAGGTGATGGATGTATAACTCTGTCAATATTCTAAAAGCCCTTAAATTATTCAATTTAAATGGGTGAATTGTATGTTATGTGAACTACTTCAATAAAGCTAATATAGAACAAAACAAGCAAAGTCTCTTTGTGAGTTATTACAATTAACTATTCACCAAGCTTGGGAGGCAGATACTAAAGGAAGGAATATACCTAGAAAGCTAACTTAGATTCCCTTGAGGAGAGGAATTACCAAAGTCCGGTGAACTTATTTTTTAAAAATAATCTCCACCTATCAAAAGGACGTGAGAGAAAGCAACCAAGCAACCCAGATGTTCCTCAGCTAAGAAACAACCAATGAATTGATCCATCCACACAATGAAATACTACTCAGCAATCAAAAGAAACAAAATACTGATGTACACAACAACCTGGATGAATCTCAAACGCATTGTGCTAAGTAAAAGAAGCCAGATTCAAAAGGCTAGATGCCATATGATTTCACTTATATGACATTCTGGAAAAGGCAAAACCATAGAGACAGAAAACAGATCAGCATTTTGATTTTCAAAGGCGCCGAAGGGAACTTTCTGAAATAATAGGAATGTTCTATATCTTGTTTATGATAATGACTACATAGCAATATGCATTTATCAAAACTTGTAGAACGACACTAAAAATGGTGAATTTTAGTGTGTGTAAATTATAACTTAAAAAATGGGGTAAAATACATGAAGAACATATCTGGATGTCCAAGTAAGTGGACAGGCACTGAGATGAGGTATCTGGCCAAGGAATGGGGCTAACCCCATCCCCGGACCCTCATGTGATCTTTAGGTCAGCGACTTCCCTGTCCTTTGAGGATCCAGGCCTGCCAATCCCCCAAACCTTTGAGGTGAGGTCTGCTTCTTCCTGTGGCCCCTTTGGCTGCAGCATCTGCACACACCCATGTACTTTGACCCCCACACCTGCTTGCAATGGCCTCTTCCCTGAAATCCATTCACACGGGGCACCGAGGACTGGGCTGACGCCATAAAAGGTGGAGGAGGGAAGGTATGGGCCTCTGCCATGTGTCTGGCATCCTTGTCTTCCTCCTCTCCCATTTCCTCTCTCATCTTCTCCTGCTGGTCATTCCGGGAGCTCCGCATTCTCTCCCTTTGTTAGAGCGTTGAGCGTTTCCCAGCTCCTTCTCCACAGAGAAGGTCTCTGAAGTGATCCGGACACTCAGCAGAACGAGGGGCCTTTATTTTCATCAAGAAACACTTTGGTATCATACATAGCAACTTTTTTTCTCTGACTCTTGACAGTTGGGACCCAGACATCAGCAAGGTGAGCGGGCCCTGCGCATTCCCTGGTCCTCCCAAAGCACGCAGAAAGGCCTCGGCCTGGTTCGGGTCTCCACTCGCTGCTGAGGCTGCTTCGACAGACACTGAGACATCATCTGTCCTCCTATGCAGCCGCAACAACAGTCTCTTCCAAGCGCCCTGAAAGGAAGGCCCCAACTCACCTGGGCTCCGTGACCCTCCAGTTTTCCTCCTACCTTCAAGAGCCTGCCTTTAAAATTCATTACAGCAATTTGCACTCAGTGTTTCCCCTGTCCATGCGTTTCTTTATGCTCGCGTACCCCCCTTTCGCTTCCTCCATTTGTCATCTCTGTCAGAAGACAGGCCCTGATTGTTCCAGGCCCATAGCTTCAGCAGGAGCAACTGCACCCAGCAACCCCCCCCCCCCTTACTGGGCTAATTAGCAGCCTGGCCTGCAAGAATTCCAAGGGCCTCTCAGGGAAGGGCTGGCCTGCTCCCCAAAGAGGTTGGTCTCTCTGGCCCCCTCTGGGGGTAACACTGCAGCACCCCAAGCGTGGGCCTTCTTCCTGCTCCGGGCCCTTTTCCCTTGTCTCTCGGCAAGCGTGAAACAATTGCCTCTTTTCACAGGGGCTCCGTGGCAGGCAGATTAATGAATGTGAGCCCAGCACAGAGGCCAGCCTGCCAAAACTGTCCGCAGTGCATTCAGTGATCCCCACGGTGGGCTGCGGGCAGGACAAAAGACACCGAGCTGCGCAGTCGAGTTCCCAGCAGCGGCCAAGGCTCTAATCTGACCGGAATTCCACTGTGGAAATGATCTTCCACCTCCTGCTCCTCCTTTGCCCCCATGCAGCAGCCCCTGCCCCTGCAGGCCTCCCACTCCTGAGCAGCCAGCTCTGAGGCTCCTTGATGCTTCTAGAAATCAGTGTCTAGGATGGCCCCCATGAAGATTCAGGCATCGGGCTGCGAGGCACAGGAGCAGAGATTGAGGCCCTCTGGTTGGCAGCAAGGCTGGGTCCTCTGCCGTGCGTTTTCAGGAGGCTGTTTCTTGTCTACCCTTCGGTGAGGTTCTTAACAAACGGGTGTGTCGTTCTCAGGCCTCAAATGGAAAGCAGATGCTAGTGGGGGGCCCGGGATATTTGCTTTGGAAACACCGAGGGTGACAGGGTCTGTGAAAAAGTTCTCAACGGCTGGAGTCCCATCGTGCCCAGACAGGTGGCCAAGGAGCCAGTGGTTCCCTGAATGGCAGCTGCCAGCTCTGGGGTTTCAGGCTGCAGTATCGGGAGCAGACAGCAATCAATCCTGCGGGCCACCTCCTTTGGTGGAGTGGAATTGTTGCTCCCGTTATGGGGCAACCTCCACGCCCCTAAAGCTGGTTCATATGCCACATTCTTGTGTATCAGCTTCCTCGCTGGCAGAATTCCCAGCTTGTCAGGATGGGCCTCTTCTGTGTTCGTATCTGTGACCGAATTGCCCACCTTAGATGGTCAGCTCCAGGGGACAGATAGCTGAGGCCTCGCATAGTACCATGGCTAGGCGTTTGGAAAAGGAAGTGGGGTGGATTGATAGAACCCAGAGCATTTTGCTCACACAGTCATATATGTACATTTCCATCCCCTCCCCAACAAATACACATATCTCACAGGTATTTCCATTCTATCTATGCCATATTGATGTTCCTTAGTGAGCATGTATTTTGACTTTTTAAGACTGTGTGACTGTTTCAAGTAGAACAATAGCCATGCTCACCACCCAATCAGATAGTCTTATTAAATGCTTTTAATTTTGAATTCTTATTTTGTCTGATATCAATACTATCACACCTACTTAATTTTTATTAGCATCGATTGGGTTATCGTTTACCATTTCTTTCATTTTTAACCTTTCTGTGTCACTTTGTTTCCAGTTTGAATTGTGATAACGTTGAGCTGGATTTCAAAAATCTGAAAATCTTGGACTTCCCCTAAAATAACTTTATTCAGTCACATCTATGGTGATCATAGATATGTTTAGACTTCTTTCTGATGTTTTATTTTGTTTTCTACTGGCCATAAATTGTGATATTTGTTAGTGTGTGTGTGTGTGTGTGTGTGTGTGTATTAGGATTGAAATATCGGATTTGGGTTCCATTTATTTTTTTTGTAAAGTTTGAAAGTTATGTACATTATTTCTCATCTTCTGACAGTGGACTGAGAAGCAGAAAAGGACTCTCGCCTTGGGGTTTTTTTAGCGATTTTGCAATAAGTGATCTTTTCTTCATCTGTCGGTTTAAAGTGGAAAAACCCTTGGTTATCACGCCGCCGCCCGCTGAAGTAAACCTGGCCGAGCCCCCATTCCACAAAGGGATCCACCCACCAAGTTTTTCCTGCTCTAGACAACAGAATCCCGGCAGCATTAGATATCGGTCGGTGCTACTCAAAGTGTGTTTTGCAGCCTGGTGTCAACCATAAACTAGTACCATTCTGCAATGAGACGGATACAGAATTTGAGGCTAAACATTTAGACATGTCTATGGCAATCTGACAGTGATGCAGTGTCTCGGCGTGTGATCAGACAACTTGCGTGGGTGAACAGGGAACGGACCAGCTCAACTATTGTTGGCTCGGGTGGCAAGTTGCGTGTGGTGTGAGCTGTGGACGAGTGTGCTGTAGGGCAGGGCCACATGTTGGTCTGTGACTAAACTCTACTGCTCTTTCTTATCTGTGTATTCTAACAGGAATGCATGGTTTTTTTTTTTTCTTCGTAAAGTTCTTTGGCATTTCCTTGATGACTGCTGAAATTGAGCTCCTTTGCTTATGTTTATTGGCCTTTTGTGTGTCCTCTTTCTTTTTTAAAAGTGGCTGTTCAAGTGTTTTGCCCATTTTTCGATTCAGTTTTCAATCCTTTTCTTATTGAAGAGGAGGAGTTACTTTAATATTCTGAATGTAACTCTTTTATTGGATATGTAATATATGGAACTTAAAAAAAAGTTTCTTCACCTAATAGCTTGAGAAGGAGAACCATGGGGATTAACCCTGTGGTCCTATCCATGACAATAAGTTGCAGATTGCTTTTTGAAGATCAGAGAGAGGAGTTAGGAATTTATGCTTGTTGGCCTCTGTCAGGACTGTTAAAAGTGCAAGAGTAAGGTGCCCAATTTAAACTAGTTCAAGCAAGAAAACGAGTTTATCAGCTGACAAAACTGGGATGGATTCAGGCATGGTTAAACCCAGGTGCTTTTCCTCTCCCTCTCTCTCCCCCTCTTCTTCTCCCTCTCCTGCTCTGTATTCTATTTGTAGCTTTATTCTCTGGCAAACTCTTTTTTCCTGTTAAAGAGACTGGTCCCCAGAAACTCTATACTTATGTGGTTCTTCCTTGCCCCAGTTTGAGAGATATCTTTTGTCTCCCATTGTCTATAAAAATTCACCCAAAGGACCTCAATGGGCCATTCTTGGGTTATAAGCCCACTAAGGGACCAGTCTGAGTTTGGAACACCCCATAGCAGGGGAAACAGAACTATGAACCTGAGATCCCTACCAGAAAATATGTGGATTTAAGGAAGGTCAATACCCAAAGGGAAGGAATGCAGGGTGGATCCAAAAATAATAGGTGTCCACTACCTCAACTCGGAAGGCAAAGGAGTAGCTTGGAATGCTTTGGAGCGGGTTAGGGATGTGTGTGGGTGTGTGATAGCAGAGGAGGAAGGAGGTGTCATGTGCTCAGTGCTGTGCTGGAGAAAGTTGTGCCTGGCATTACTTGGTGGCAGGGAGCAGCAAGTGACTACTGGCAAAGAGAAACGTTAGGTGGAAGTACATTCAGATACGTGGTTCTCTCTTTATGCTTATCTCATTCATTTATTCATACACTTATTCCTGCAACAGTCTAAGCACCGATTTTTTATTTTGAGCACTAATTTAAATTATTATTTGAGCACTAATCTTTTTGACAAACTCTCCCATGTAATGGTATCACTGTGATACATGATACAGATATAGTCCACGACTTCATGAAACTATAGTTCAGTCATTAAATGTCTCAAAAGTGTTCTTTTCTAAAAAAGATAATGTAGCCTTATTACTATGAGAGGACATAGTAAAACCATGGAGTTGGGCCATGCTAAGAATTCAGAGGTCAGCAGTTTTTATCATGAATTATATCTTCCACCAGAGATTAAGGAATGATGAGATAATCTCTGTTAATAGGTATGGAATTTATCTCTGAGTTTCCTGGCAGCTAAGGCAAAAAGGAAAATCTATTGAATTACCTCACTCTCAGGGTCTGATGCCAAGTCATTATGGAAAGACAAGCCTTTCCTTGTGTCCCAGTACTTGGAGGAATTTATTAAATGGGTCTATATATAAAATATATTGAGTAACATCATAAAATCGTATCTCCTATCCTGACAAAAAGACTAAGAGCCTCACACAAGTATTTCAGACAGCAGCGTTTTGTGCCTACCATCTCCATTTCTCCCCAAATCAGCTCCAAACAGCACGGGTCAGGACGATAACATGTTCCTGGGCAGGAAATGTTCTTAGGGAAGCCTCTTCTGACTTTTGCAAATAGAAATTGGGGTTTCCTTTCCATTGTTCCCTTCTACATCCCTATGATTCTACGTAGGCATATGCATGGCCTTGATTTCTGATTATTTATTGACATATCTATTCTCGTAATCTTCCCACTAGATTTTAGTTTTTTTAAGGGCGGGTTCCATGCCTTTTAAACTATTGTGTTTCTAATATCTATCAATCTGTGTAGCCTAAGAAGGTGAATGTGGTGGGAATAAGAGGGAAGCAAGGACAGAGAAAGCGAGAGGGGAAACAGGGAGAGGTGGAGAGTCTCTCTCCAAGGAGGAGGAAGGAAGAGAAAGCTATCAGAAGTCCCAGGTCCAGGCTGGCATAGGCCAGTTCGGTCTGATCAAGTGTAGGCAGTGAGTAACCTGTGCCAAGGCTATCCAGGGAAATGTCAGAAGCCAATGAGAAGAATAAAGATCGCATATTCAAAAAAAAAAAATCAATTCCCAGCGGAGATTTCTAGCCATCAGTTATGATGAAGCGCTGCGAAAGTCCTATTTTTTATTCACAACATCCTTCTGAAGCTGTGGTGACCCCCGGGGAAACCAGGGCCCATGGCGGTGGTGATCCCAGTCTTGTCCCAGCAGGCTTGGACAGTACGTTTTGGGATGGGGGTGATGAGCACCTTGGCATCATGTACAACCAGGGCCATTTTAAGTCCTCTCTTAGCCTCAGGCATGCTCTACTTTCGATGGTCCCACCTTACGTCATGTCGAAAATATTAAAAGCACTCACATTATAGCAGGGTTTTTTTGCTATCAAAATACTTCAAAGGATTTTTATGATATTGCTTTTGAAATGATATGGCTCCAAGTAACTCATTTATTTTGTAATTAGTCATGGTTTCTCAGGTTTCGCAGCTAATTGTGCATGGCAAAGCAAGAAAATCTACAAATTGCATTCAAATACTGTAAAATTTTAATGCATACTAAATTTAATAAGTAATGACATTTGTATATATTAATTAAGCATTTATTTGTTTTTAGTTTGTACTGGCTTTTAGTATTTAGGAGCCAATGGTATTTCAGATCTCAAGCATTTGTGAATTCTTGCAAAGAGTGTGGACCCCAGGCACAGTTCCTGGAGTCCTTCATGGGTAAAAACGGCCTCGCATATGAAGGGCTGGCCCATGTCAGGCTGGAAAAACCTCTCTTTACATGTTGGAAATTTGATATTGAAAGGAGGATACAGTCATTTTGCTTCGAATTTAGGGCTCACTAATCTCCCATCACTTCTAGGCCTCATTAAGAAGGAGTGATAAGTTTCTTAGCTAACCGTCTTGCTATGAACGAGTTTGGGTGTGGGAACGCTGGGTTTAACATTGTAGATCAGACTTCGTGTCCTGGCTGTGCTCTGAGTAACTGGGCAGCAGAAAAGAACCATTTTAACTCTCAGGGACTTAGTTTCCTCATCTGTGAAATGAGGCCAATGAGATAAGTCCATCATCATGCCGAGGGTTGTTTTGAGTTGCAAAGGAGATAATCTACAAGAATATTTTTTATTGAAGAACAGCTGAGGATACTCATTCTCAATCCTGGCTGCTCTTAGAATGACCCCCAGGGGTCTGGGTCCCACCTGAGAGCAATTAAGTCAGAATCGCTGGGGAATGAGAGAAATCGTAGGTTTTGAAAGGCAGCCCCTTCTGGTGACGCTAATGTGCAGCTGATGTTGAGGACACAGGTGCCCAGAGAGGACACCTGTGTCCACGGCTGCAGCAGTTGTGCCCTAACCAGACTCATCCTGTGTCTCGAGTCTGGCTGGATCCTCCCGCCCAACCTCTTGGCAAATGGTTCTGTGAATTTGGCGGAAACTGTTAGGGGTCACGAACACACATGCTTTCCTGGCACATAGCCAGGCTCTGCTTCCCAGGCTTGCATTACATGGGGCCATGTGGGTGAGTTTCAGCCAGCGAATATGAGCAGGAGAGACAAGCACCCCTTCCTGGTCTTACCCAGATGTATCGGTTTCCTATGGCTGCTGTAACAAATGACCATGAATGGGGGGGCTAAAATAACAGGAATTACTTTTCTCCTAGTTCTGGAATTTGGGAATCTGAAGTCAAGGTGTTGGCTGGGTTGTTTTCTTATGGAGGCTCTGAGGGAGAATCCTTTCTATGCTTTTTTTTTTTTGGCTTCTGGTGGCTCCAGAAATCCTTGGCATTCTTTGGTTTGTAGATGTGTGACTCCAGTCTTGACTTCCATCTTTATATGACCTTCCCTGCTGTGTCTCTGTGTCTCAAATCTCTCTCTTTTCTGTTATAAGGACTCTAATCACCAGAGTTAGTGCCCATCCTACATCCAGGTTAATCTCAGCCTAAGATCTTTAACTCAATTACATGTGCAAGAACTTCTAAACCGGGTTGTACTCACAGGCGCCAGGGGTTAGGACTTGGACATATCTTTTTGAGGGGGCCAGAACTCAATCTATCACGCACAAGATCACTTGGCTTAGAGGCAGATAGCCTTTTTACCATCATCTTTGTAGCACTTTCTCCAGTTCTTCTCATCAAGGTACTCACTGTGCGTGGTGAGAAGAATATGAAGGGTCAGGTTACATTAATATTCACAGAGGAATAGCATGAGAACTTATTTTGTATCTAACATCAGGTTTTGGTGCTTAGCTTACAAGAAACCCACATTCTCGTCAGAGGGGAGAGAATCTGGCATGTATCGACTCTCCACCACGCTGGTGCGGTCATGCACATTATTTCATTTGACTCTCGAAACTACTAGCAGAGGATTGCTGCTATGGCCACTTTTACACATGAGAAAACCAACAATGAAGTAGTTTGTCCAGAAGACCCTAAGACAACCATCTGGGTGTAAGTTCATTTGGGCAGTGATGCCAGAAAGAACCAGGAAGATACTGGGAAGGGGGCGCAGAAGTGAGACCGGGAGGGGAAGGATGCCCACACAAGGTGTGCTGGTGGGCAGGTTACTGCTACAGGAACTGGGGCTCAGTCCCCCTGGGGACCTCTGGGAGAGGGTATAGAGCCCATCTCAGTATAGATCCCATCTCGGAGGGGCAAAGAAGCTGTACTATCCTTCTACCAAATCCCATCTGATGTCACGCAAGAGCTATTTCCAGTGTTGAGTCCTCGGCTTCCTACCTGCCTTGCTAATGGGCAGAAAAAGCGCTGGTGGCTAGAGAAACCCTCAGACAAAGAGTTGCAGTCACTTCCAATGGGAAGCCGCTGGTGCCAGGGTGGGGGTTGGGGGGGGGAGGTAAGAATGGGGCACCAGGGCTCTTTGCCTTCAAAGCCTTCACTCTCTCTGCCATGTTCTCACATCAACCGGGGGTGCAGACTTGTGGCCTAAAGCCCATCCCACTGCCCGCCCTGTACCAGTTCTTACTGAAATCTCCTGCTGTTCACAAGACTTCCTGAAGCCTGAAGTCTTTGAGATCAAGTCCAGAAGATTCTTCCTTTGGATGCTTCTGCAGTGTGTGTTTTTGTGTGATGGGTTCCGTGTGACCCAGTGACATGCATCATACTTGAAATATTTCCACTGCTGACAAAATAAATCAGCTCTCCCTGCCATAGTGCTCAGCTTATTAGGGGAAAATGGAAAAAGGGGCATTAAATATTAATGCTGCATATTTTCCTCTCCCTTGGTGCCTTCTATGCTGCTGATCACTGCCCAGCCAGGCAGCCTTCGGTCTTTTTTCTCCCGATGATGACAGGGGGCAGAAGGGACCTTTGACAAGACAGGGAGGGACAAGAGTAGAAAATGGGGCTCCAACTGGTTTTCTAGGTTCTGGCTTGGGAGCGTCCTTGTCTCCATCAGATGCCAAGGACGAAAGCAGTGTGAAACTTCATTTCCGGTGGAAAGCTTGCCACGCTGCTGGTTTGGCTTGGAAGTATTCACAGTAGGGAGAAAGCACAGTTTCCGGCAGGAAAGGTGTTTTCTGAGCTGGCAGGCTGAAGAGAAGTGAACCTTGGAGGCGTAATTGCTAAATCCTGAGCCAGCAGGCTGAGGGGACCCCTGGCTAGTCCCCTGGTGCGTTCGTTTTTGACAAACCTTCAGTAAAGATGCCCACGCTGTTAGCTCAGGCCGCCGAGGAGGTGTGTGGAGGCAGCTTTTAGGCCTCGGATGAAGATTCTCCCAGAGATGTTGGAGTTTCCTTCGGCTTATTTGGGGAGACCTCCACAAAAAAATAAAAAACTAATCCCTATGAGGAATATTCTTTTAAAAATGCCGAGAAGGTGGATTTCTTGAGGGTTTTTTTTCCCCCAATTAATTTTTCATTACACAAGTAATGCATTAATCTATTTTGTAAAATGAAATCATTACACATGGGCTAGAGAGGCTTTCCCGTCCCCGCCTGGTCCCGACGCCCTCCTGGAAGTACAGACCTGGAAGGATCACAGCACAGCAATGATCCCAGGGGGGCGGAGGCGCTGAGGGTCTTATGTTTGTTTTTGACGGTCTTTCTCAAAAACACTTGTGTTGTTTTCTGGTGAAATCTGCTGTGACTTGGCCCTGTGATGGCTCTCTTATGTCCTCAGATGTCCCTTCTCCTTCACTCATGCTGTGGACACACAGGCCCGATACATTTCTTCAAACGACCATTCTGATCCTCTGTGTGAGCTCAGGATTCTTTAAGGGCTCTGCATCCTGTGGCACCATCTGGTTGGCTTCAGACACTTGTCACAAGCCGCCCGTCGCTGCTCCCTTCTCGGCTCCCTGTCCCCAGTCCTCTCAGGTCTGGCTGGCTAGGGCTTCTCTCTTCTGGGCCAGCCTCTGGGCCTTTGCTCGTACTGTTCCTCTCTCCCACTTCCTTCCTGATCGTGATCTTATTTTAAGACTCCATGTCTTCTGTGAAGCTTTCTATTGCCTGTGGTGGTGCCCTGGGCCTTTCATCTTAGAGAACTCACCTTCAGTCAGCACTGGATGTCTGGGAGGGAAAGTTCTCATGCAGGCTGCATTTCTTCCTATTTGCTCCTTAGCCACAGTCTTTCAGGTCAGGGTGATGCCTCAGTTGTCATCATCAGAGCTATTTTTGAGTCCTACTGTTTGCCAGGCTTTGCTTCTGGCTCTTGGACTGGGGGAGCCTGTGTCCTTTGTCAAAAGGCTCATAGCTGGTATGAGTTAGAGGCAGGAGTCAAACCCAGGGCTGAGTCCTAAGTGCATGAATGATAAGAGTAAATGTGTGGTGTACACCTGGTGGCATGCTTCCCCTAATTTTGTTAGCCCGGTGGCCTTCTTCCTAGATACCCCATGTCCGTATCCATGGAGGGTTCCCAAAGGGCCAGCTCTTGAGTTTGTGGTCCCCTCTGCCTGCCCTTTGTGTGGGCGGGCGCTGGGAGAGCTAAGATCTGGAGAAGTAGGGAAGGGCTGGCTACCAGGCAGGTGCAGACGTCCAGGGACCCCAGCGAAGCTGGCAGCAATTTAGGTTAAATGAGAGTCCAAAGGGCAGTGCGTGGAGAGATTATGGGAAGGCATCATCCATGGCTGTTTACAAATGAGAGTGAGAACCCCTTAGTGACTTTCTTTCTTGAGGGAAGACATTCTCTTTGAGGAAAAATTAGGCAAATTGTGTGCCCGTTTGGGCCATGGGGCTCAAATTCTCATGGGGAAATTAACTTGTCACCGATTTGGCTGTCACTTGTGCTTTTTTCATGGCCTTCTGTGTTTCAGCATCACCGTATCCACAGGGAGACGTGACTGCACAAATCCTCACACCCCAGAACTTGCCTCAGGGGTAAGGGGGCTTCATTTAGGTGCTTCACAGGCTCCTGGAATGTTCTAGCCACCACTTGGCTATTCCTACAAAGGATAATAATAACCTGTTCCCTCTACTGCACCCGTCAAAGTCTCCCTCACCCTTTGGGGCTTATAAGCTTCCCCACTCCTGAGCTGCTCTCTGTCGTAGTCCTTCTCTCCCTGATGCCTCCCACGTCTCTTGCCTCCTCGCAGAGCCTGGAGGATAGATGTCCTCAAGGAGTTGTTGGGAAGATTAAATGAGATACGGTTCTTGGTGTCTAGTGCGAGCATGATTAATGCTGGATTCTTTCCCCTCCCGCCTGACCCCAACACCAGACCCCCATCACATTGTACACCTCCCTCAGGGGACCTCTGAGGGCTGACCTGCGTGATAGCTATTTTTGTGCGTCTTTTTCCCCCTCTCTCACAAGGTCATGAGCCACGGGGCAGGGGTTGTATCTTAGTTCTTCTCTATCTCAGCAAGGAGCTTGACTCATAAAAGGTGCTGCTCCGTGGTAATTATATTCATATTGAATCTTGTCACCTTTTCCATTACATGGGATCACAAGAGTCTATGGATTTCTTGGAAAGTCGTTAGGCTGGGGTGGGGTCTATCCATGAAATAACTGACCTATGGAGTAAGTGGGTCCTCTTTTAGGTTCTTTGAATCTTTGTTGTGCATAGATATATTTTAAATGCTTTTTCCCCCCTTAAAAACAAACAAACAAACAAACAAACAAATAAATAAAAAGTAAGCTGCTCATTGTAAAAAGTTTAGAAAACAGAGAAAAACATTTAAAAAAATAAAATTACTACACACACATATTACATTACAAACATGGATCATTTTGTTCAAACTACTTTATAACCTGCTTTGTTCACTTAACAATATATATAAATATAGGTCGATGTCATTAAATATTCTTTCGTGACATTTCATATAGCTGCCTGAGAATCTGTTATGTGGACAAAACATGATTTATTTAACCAATCCCTACTTTTGGTCGCTTCCATTCTTCTCTACTATAAAAAATAAAACAATGAAACAATGAACATTCATCTAACAAATCTTTGAGAAAGAGAAATTATTTTATAAATAAAAATATAAGATTTAATAAATAAAAGATTTAATAAAATAAAAGACAAGACGAAATCTTAGAAGTAAAATTGCTTAGTCAAAAGCTATAATATATAGGCGATTCTAAACCAAGGAACATTTAATATCTACAAAATATTATTGTCGAAAAGGATTGGCAAACTACAGCCTGCAGACCAAATCTGGCTGACTGCTTGTTTTTAAATAAAGTTTTATTGAGATAATACTGTACACATTCACTTACATATTGTATATGGCTGCTTTTGCTTGACAATGGTAGAGGTAAGCAGTTAGGATGATGACTTTACAACCCACAAAACTTAAACTCTACTATCTGGCCTTTCATAGGAATAGTTTACTGTTCTAGACACTGTCCTCAGGCGAGGACTTAGGTGGCCCTTGACTTTGTACAGCTAAGTTTGGAAAAAAAAGAGCAAACATATTTGTGAAGTCATTGGTCATCTTCCTAGAGTAACCTCTGTATTAGTCAGAGCACCCTTGGGTTCTCAAGAAACCAGAACCATTGTGTGTGTGTATGTGTGTATATGTGTGTGTAAAGAGATTTATTATAAGGAATTGGCTCACATAGCTGTGGAGGCTGACAAGTCCTGATATCTTCGGGGTGAGCTGGCAGGCTTAGACCCAGGATAGCTAAACTTACAGTTCATGTCTGGAAGCAACAATATCCGGTCTGCAGGCCATTGTCAGGCAGGACAAATTCTCTCTTACTTGAAAGACAGTCAGTCTTTTTGTTCTATTCAGGTCTTCAACTGATTAGATGAGGCCCACCCATATTAGGGAGGGCAACATACTTTACTCTGTCTACTGGTTTAAATGTTAATCTTATTAAATAACACCCTCAAAAAAACACCCAGAATAATGTTTGACCAAATATTGGCACCCTTGGGCCCAATCCAGTAACCATTACAACCTCCTAGTTGCCAAATTCAATTCTGACTTTTTCGACACCCACTCTCTTACTCTTTTGCATATTTCAAACAAAACACCATTTTTCACATGATTGAAAGTTTTGCCTCTTCTGTCTCTTCCCAAGTCTTTGCAGAATTTCTTTCCTCAGTCTGCAATATAGTTCAGGGTTAAGAGCTTGTGCTGTGTGGGGACAGACTGACTTGGCTTTAAATCCTGGCTTCCTTGTTTGATAGTATTTACCTTGAGCCTTCATTTCACTGTCTAAAAGTGAATCTAGTCGATGTCTATGTTTGAGATGTGCTTAGCTCTATACTCAAAACACGTTAAGTGATCAATAAAGGATGGTGGTTGTGTCCGGGCTACCTTTGTCTACATCTCTTCCATGTCTACTTATCTTTTAAATGATGGTGTTCTCCAGGGCTCTCTCTCTCTTTTTTTTTTTCTATTCTGTCCTCTCTTTGGTTGAGAATTACTGCTCAACTTGCTAAGCACACTCCCACCCCTACATTTTCATATATAATTTGTGCATATAAAACTTCTGTAAATTTCAGATTATTACTTGGTGGCCATTTTCCCAGTTTAGAACCTTTTATCCAAAGCCATCTGACTTTCAAAAACAATTGTTAACCTTTCCCCCTTACAAAAATCCAAATTTGTAATAAAACTTTGACTTCGAAAAACAAAATTTCTGTTTCAACTTAGTTACTCCCCCATTCCCTGCTCACTACCCATCCCCCCAACATTTTCCATTGGAAGTCTATGTGTAGATAATTTCAGATAATTTCATGGGATTTAAATTTAACAGAAAACAATAGCAACAACAACAACAGCAACAACAACAAAAACATGATCCAATTCTTGGCCAAAGAATGTTTCCAGAAGATTTGAAGGCTTATCAGTCTCATCTCCCAAATTGTGGCTCATTCTCCAAAGTGGTTAACTGCAATCAGTTTCTGAGTTTTGAAATGTTGCCTGATTTTCCTTACTTCTTGAAAAGAAACAAGAAACAAAAAGTGAGTGTGTACACACATATTCCAGGAGAGTTGGCACTTCGTACTGTGAGCTACTTATCGTGATCCAAAAGATTTACTCAGAGCATAATTAATTGGAACTTATTTCAGTGGAAGTTATTTCCCTTCATCTCATTACAGAAACAAAAGAAGATTATAGGCCAGGGGATCCACGAGGTTTCAAGAGAGTCTATTGATGAATGAAGTTGGAAGAAGTTGACACACGGTCAGAGATAGTTAACATCCAGAAATTCTTACAAAGAAACAGCAATTGTTTTCCATTAATTCTGCTTGCCTCTTTGATCTTAAATGGCACTGTGGCTGCAAGTTATGTGCAAAGCTACCCTGTCATTAAAGGCCCCAATGACCTTGTCCTGCAGAAGGGTTCTTCAAGAAGGTAGAAGATTAAAAATAACAACAATAATAACAAAAACAAGCAAATCGACAAAACCCCCAGAAAAAATGCAAATAGGCACAGAATCCTTTAGAAAGCTGCTCTATTGTAAACCTGCCATCTGTACTTGTGTGACAAGTGCATTCTCATGAATTTATCACTCTGGTCAATAGGGAAATGGATCGAGTTGGGCCTGAAAACTGGGTCACAACTGTCTCTTTTGTAAGATGAAGTAATTAAATGAAGGAGAGAGTTGGGAGAGGAAACAATTTGGGAGACACTTGAAAGATTTTCTAAATTTTTATTAACTGTATTGGGGTGACATTGGTTAATAAAAAAAAATCTCCTTCTGTCACCACATATTTGATCCCCTTTATCCTCTTTTAGTTCCCCACAACCCTTTCCCTCTCGTGACCACTACACTGCTGTCTGTGTCTATCAATTTTTGTTCATCTGTTTGTTGCTTTCAGTTTTATATCTCACTTATGAGTGACATCATATGGTTCTTGACTTTTTCTGTCTGACTTAAATTGCTTAGCATGATATTCTCAAGATCACCCATGTTGTTGCAAATGGCAATATGTCATCTTTAAATATGGCTGAGTAGTATTCCGCTGTATATATGTACCACATCGCTGTCCAATTCACTAAATGACCTATTTTTGTCCTCTTTTATTTTTCCTATGGGTCTAAGAGCATCTCTGAGGCTCCCAGAAAGAAAGCATGTGAAAATAAGAGCCCCAACATTTGTGGCAACTATGTGAGATGCCAAAAAACCAGAAGGGGCTCAGGGGACCTGTATTGTCAGTTCGAATCCTCTTCTGACCCAACAGACTTAGCCCCAAATCTTTTAACATTCTTCCAGTTCTGGAAGGGGTCCAAAGCCATTAAACATTCCTTAAATTCTGGAAATGGGGGGAGAGGGGTGCATATGGCGGTAAAGTGAGGATGTTGTCACCCAACACAGCTGGTGGTCGGGCTTCATGCTCAAAATTGTCCAATTAAAGAAATAAAAAAAAAAATGTAAGCTCTGTAGGGAAAAATGCAAATAAGGTGGCTTGGGGTTAAGAATTTGAGTGGTTTGGCGGTTAAAATTATGCTCTTGTTTATGAGGAGAATGGATTTTAAGAAAGTCTGTATATAGTTGGGTGAATTAGGCAACCATCTATTATATAATTGAGTAAAAACATAATCCATCACAATGGTGGCAAGGCAGGCCAAGGCCATGGCAAATTTAGGGGACTTATGCTTTTTCATTTTTTCTGCTTTCACTTTTAGAAAAGTAAGAATTTTAAAATTTAGTCTCTCTCTCTCTCTTTCCTTCTCACTTGCTCTTGCTCTCTCTCTTTTCAAGCGGCGGTAAATGAGAACTAGCCAATGCCTTGCAGACCTGCTGTTGTGTGATCACAAAGGTGCCTTGATTCCATAGTCACCAGACACTTCTGGAAACAGGGCTGGTCTCCTCAGGACCCCCAACATTGCTGACTATGGTAGAGCAGCTCTAGAGGCTTTGGAACGCTGGGATGCTTCCTTCTGTGTGGCCTGTCATTCTGCCTAAAATTCCACCTGTTTGCTACTCATTTCTTTTCACCTGAGGGTTTTTGGTTTTCCAGAGAATCTGATCGTATGTCTCTTAAAGATTCAGCGCAGTCCTGTGGAGAGAGCCTGTCCATGCCAGGCTCTGCCGCTTATCAGCTGTGTGATCTTAGAATTGACAAAGCACCGACTGGGCCCAGGAGGTGGAACTTCAGGGATGTGATCTGCCCACCTCCCAGAGCTGTCCTGAGGTCCAAGGAGGTGCTGTGTGGAACAGTGAAGGGCAGCGGGAGGAGCCCAGGAGGACAGGGCCTCAGCATATCAATTACCATCTTAGCTGGACTTTAAGAACCACATGCAGCCAGGTCCCACCAGAGAGGGCTTGGAAGAGAAGTTAGAAGGGGTCCTGAGCAGAAATTCTGACTTGGGGACCACCCAGAATCAAGTTTAGATCTCACCTTTACCTTCTACCATCCATTCGGGCAAATTTTTCACATCTGTACATTAGTATAATTGTACCATAATGTCGTAAAGAACGATTGAAGGAATTTAAGCAAAGTGTTTAGAATACGGTCCCCAACCTTTATGGTACCAGGGACCTGTTGGTGCTCCTATGAGAATCTAATTCCTGATGATCTGAGGAGGAGCTGAGGCGGTGATGCTAGCCCTGGGAGTGGCTGCAGATACAGATGAAGCTTCACTCGCTCACCTGCCACTTACCTCCTGCTGTATGGCCCGGTTCCTAACAGGCCAGTATCTGTCCTTGGCCCAGGGGGTGAGGACCCCTGGTCTAGAGCATAGTTTATGAACTCAGTAATGCTAGCTTTTATTAGTGGCAGAGTGGAGTGGATGGACTCCCAGCTCTCATTCCTGCCAGCTGAGCAACTTCAGGCGAAATATTTAATAACTCTCTCTGAGCCTCAGCTTACTTATCTGTGAAATGCAGTGACAATACCTATTTTATATGGTGGTTTTAGAGGCTAAAAGAAATGTGTATATAAGGCCTGGTACTGACAGGTGTTCAGCTCTTACTATTACTGTTGTTGTTTTGAAGAAGTTTATCTTTTATCGAGGGTCCCAGACAAAGAACAGCAAAGCAATGGCCAGCGGAGAGGTTAAGTGGATTGTTACATATAGAGGGCTCCAGGCTAAATGGGTCCCAGCTTTCTCACTAATGGTGGCAAGCTCCCAAGTGACTTTGCCTGCCAAGTTATTTGTTTCCTAGCAGGGAAATAATACATGGAAATTGGCCACTGTAGGCTGGAGTCTCACTGTTTTCTGGGAGTCACCTGATGTAAGGATATGCAACTTGAGCACCTGGTCCAGAACAGGGAGCTCTGCCAGGCCACAGACAAAGGCTCCTTTGGTCGCTAAACTGGTGTTGGCCACTGCCTTGGCTAGGTGTCTACCAATGGGCTTTCAAGGGTCACGTGACCATCCCTACTTAGATCTTTAGATAGAAACTTGGACCATTTATGGGCATTGTGTCCTATCCACAACTTTGTGAGGATATAAGAAAAATTACATTTTCACTACAAAATACCTGGACAGATCTAGTTAACACCAAAGAAATCTGCCTTACCCCAAAGGAGGAAGCAGGCATTGTGGTGCTTCAGAAAAAGTACTGAGTCCATCAGCAAGCCTTGACCCTCTCTGGTGACCTGGGCTCAGGGATTGCTAGTTTCAAGGAAAGCAGCTCTTTAAATTTAATTCAAATACAAAAGTTAGGTCTTATTATCAGTATTCAGGTGCTGCTCCTGGGACCCGATTGCAGGAAGTTCAGCTTGGCCTCGCAGCAAGTGGCAACTCACCACTTCTGACACCCAAGGAAGCCTGTTTCCACAGGTCTCCAGAACTTGCTCAACTCTCCTCCCCAAAGATGACTTTCCCTGGCAGGCTTCTCTCTGCTCCTCCTTACTTTGCCTGCCCATGGCTTTGGCTGACCTTGGCACCGATTCCAGTCTTGACAACCTTGGCTCCTTACAGCTCACTGACATAGTCCAGACCAATGATCTCTTTGTTTAAATATCAGAGAGAGAGGATCTGATTGGCTTAACCTGGGTGAGGCATTAGCATCTGGTCTAATCGGGCAGTGATCAGGGGAAATGGTTCCATGATGCCACGGGCTGTTCCTTCTGGACAAGTGGACAGAGCAGGCTCTTTAGTAAGGAGATGTTGCTGGCAAAAAAATCATGGGCATTTTGGAAAAATAGATCGGGCTTTCTGGGTCTTTCTTTTCCTCAACTGTAAAATCATCATCATAATAATTATTATATTGACCATTAAGTGTCAAATTAAGTCATTTTACATATGGAACCCAGTTGACCTCCCCTCCTTCTCCTCACCGCTCTACTTGTTCAGTCATCTGTGGCCATATAATAACTCAAACCTCCGTCTCATAGGATAAAGGAAGTCCCTTCTTTAAGAAAGTACCCTTCCCTAGGGTATTTCTGGGAACCCTGAAGAATGTGTGTATGTTCCACATATCTATCCAGGTGGTAACTTGTCATCCCTCTCAGCCTCGTTCTGCATTATTGCTCCTCTCCAGCTCAGCTCGGCATCTCTAGCGTCCTGTTCCCCAGGCTGCTGACACTCACCCTTGAGCATCTTCATCCCTAACACAGATGTGAGCTCCTTCCTTCAGTCCCCAAAGCACTGCTAAAAGAGAATGAAAATGGTATAACTTCCTCCCCAGCTTTATTGAGCTATGATTGACAAATAAAAATTAGATATATTTAAGTTGTACAAGGTGATTGTTTTAGATGAAAATGGAATAACTTTACTAAATGTTTAGGGATAACAGAATGGATTAAACTTGACTAAACCAAAAGACTAAACTTGACCTTGCATAGCTTCTCCTGAGCTTTCATGTGGCTAGGGGACCCAAAAGGGACCCTCAGAACATTTCTGCTGAGCATTCAAGGCCATTCTCAGAGAGAGGAAACATTCCATCTTTTCCAGTCCAAAGTCCACCTCATCTTCTTCAGCAGTATTCAGCCAAATTTCCAGGAAGCCTGACAGCAGGACTTTCATTACCTCTGGAGGAAATGCCCATGCCACCTGTCAGGCCACTCTCAGACCCAGCCACAACCCTCTGGCTTCACCAAGTCTGGCTTCTTCAGCTCAGTAGCCCCACACACCAACTCAGCAGCTAAGGCCCCGTTTTGGGGGCTAACCCTACATCTCCCTCCTCGTGGGGGTAGGTATTGGCACTGGATCATGTGTGAGCTCATTTTTTTCTCCATAAAACAAACTAATCTCCCAAGACTATACAGTGATTTTTCAGGCACTGGACAGTGAAGTTCCAAGTTTTACAGAAAAAGAATTTCTGACTTTAGAATTTATCTGGAGACTCTCCAATTGACATTTTTAAATGGTACACATTTGGATAAGAACTGGCCTACCAGTAGGACCAAAATGGCCCTGTGACCTGGCCCCTCCTTAAACAAAGGAAGTGTCTGTTCCAAAAACAGATTCATTTTTTCCCCCTCATAAACTACAGAGACTGTCTGAAATTCCCCAAATGGCCACTTTCCAACCTAAAATGTTTTAAATCCCAGTCTCTTCCAGATGCCTTGTTCTAATAAATTATCTTCGTTGATCTTCCCAACAACTCTATGAGGTAAGGTATGGCTTTGTTCATTTTATGGATGGAGAAACTGAGGCTCAGATTGTGGTCATTAGTCTAAGGCCAGTCAATTGCAGGGTGGGATCCAAACCCAACTTGGATCTTTGTCCCTTTCACCTTTGTCCCTTGACACGTTCTAGTTCCGATAGTCTGTGATTCAGAGGTCCTTATGATACTGGAAGGTTCTGAGTCTGGCATGCGGGAAGGCAGCTGTGACTCACAAGATGTGATGTCCAAAGATAGCGCGGGCTACCTGGTTTGCAGGACCCAATGCAACATGGAAACAAGAGCCCTTGTTCAAAAGTTATTAAGAATCCAAGACCGCAATGACAGGGCGTTAAACCAGGCACAGGTCTCTGTGAGCACCAGGCCCTGTGCCGTTCGCACGCCTCTGAGGCTGGCAGCCTGGACAAATCGCCTTGCTCCTGGGAGGAACATGGACCGTGGGGTGACACCGGGAGGACACCAGGCTTTATCTAGGGAGACTTGACCTGCTTTGTGCAATGTGCATAACTGTCACAAAAAAAAAAAAAAAAAAAAAAAAAAAAGCAAGAGACTGAGGGGTTGGATGCACCAGATAAAATTTTCAGTTTAGTTGCTTTCATTCCTCTCTTATTGTTGTTGTTTTGAATAATCTGTGTGGCTTTTGAAGAAATTGCTCAAACCAGTTTGAGCTTTAATAAGACATGAAAAAGTTGGAGGCAAAGGGGACTTGGTGATGAAAGCGAAGCTTTCGCTCGGTGCTGCAGGCATGGAAGCAGAGGCGCCCGACGCTTTGTGCTCATCAGAGGCGGGTGGGTGGTTTGGGGCAGAGGCGGCGAGGGGGCGGGTGGCAGACAGCTGTGAGCGACAGTGCTCGGCTCCAAACAGCAGAATGACAACTGGAAACATAAAAGCCAAGGAGGAAAGTGAAAAGGAAACAGAGCAAAACAAACCCCCAACTTTACAACAGTCACTTGAACAAGGGAAAACTTGAGAGAGAAAAAGGCTGGTCAGGATGGTAAGTGGTTGGCACCCCCGCTGGAAGATGGCATCCCCCAATTGTTTGCCCCGAGGATGAGGCTTTTGGGCACTTGGCTAGCTCTCTCCAGGAAGCAGGATTTGCTAGAGGATTTAATTGCAGATCAAGACTCCCAAATTTTCAGGCAACTGGGGTTTGACTACACCTGTGAGAGCCTGCTTCCAGCTTTGCGATTCTTTCCAGGGTCGCCGAGCATCCCATGCGCAGCCTGGAGCTAACTTTGGGAACACAAAGGCTAACAGTCAGCTGTGGTCCCTGTCCTCTTAGAATTCTCAGTTGGAGGGGCAGCCAGAAAAATGAACAGGCAGATGCGACAGGCAGGGATGTGTCAAGGGGAACACAGAGTGTCGGTCGAGTGGGGAGGGCCTCACCTAGGGAAGGCCTCTCCCTGGAAAAGGACAATGTATGCAGAAATCTGAAGGATAAGTAGAATTTATTCAGGTGTTGGGGACGGTGAGTGTGAGAAGCGGATCCCAGGCTAAGGGAAAAGCACGTGCGAAGTCCAGAAAGTAAGAAAGAGGCTGTCGCACTTAAGGAGAGACCCTTCTGTCAACGAATATTAACTGTGGGCGACCACACGCATCAATACTAGTAAGCCATCCCATGCACACAATTGTGCCACTCTCTATCTAAGGGTAGGCCCTTGCCCGCTTTCCTATTCTCTCAATTCTTTCCATTTCATACATCAATTGGCTCCCTCCCTTGGATTTATTCCATGTATTAGCAGAATATGAATTCAGCTGCTGTTTCAAAGATCAAAATAACATTGGCTTAAGCAAAAGAGATGGAAGTTAACTTCACTTTCATGAGATTTCCCAAGAATAAGCAGTTGGTTGATGAGGTGGCTCTATCGAGGTGAGGACTCAGAACCCCACACTCTCATTTTTCCATTATCTCTGAGATGTTGTTCTTGAATGCATACTCCCTAATGGCTCTCCATATGTCAACTTTCCGTGAGGCAAGATAGAAAGACAAAGGGAATACCCTCTTTTCTTTTAAGGCTATGGCGTGGAGATTGCACATATCATTTCTGCTTATATCTCATTGGCCAGAGCTTAGTCATGTGACCACACTTAGATGCAGGGAAGTCTAGGAAATGTAATCAGGCTGGCTCCCATGTTTAACAAAAGCTCAGAAGTAAATGGATATTCAGATAACTAGCTGTCATGACCCTCTTTCTGGTTTGTGATCTCAGAGATCTGTCTTCACAGACTAGTATTGCAGCAATCACCCTCTTGTTTGGGTCAGTCCCGGGGTCCCAATCTCTTGTGTGGACAGCAGAAAGGCAGAGAATATCAATGCTAGAGAGCCAAATATCATAGCCTGTGCCTGAACTAAGATTTACGAAAGACGAGTCAAGGGATTAAACATTTATGGGATGTTTTAAGTCAATAAATATTCTTCTTTTCAGGGCAGGGCAAGGGAGATTACTTACTTTATTTGAAGAGCTTTATTGGTTGGATTAAGTGCAGAGTCAGTCCTGATTTGGGTCTTAAATTCTTTCTGTTGAGAAGAAACAATGAAGGCCACGGACTCGCCCATAAACTTTCATTCCTCAAGGTTCCAGCCTTTGTTCCTACACATGAGAGGAAGGAAAAAAGTGGCAGATTGACAAGAAAAGCTGGCAAGTAGTAAATGCGTTCCCCAAAGAAAGCCTTTGGGAGCATGAGAGGTGGGCCATCCTGAGTGAAGGGGTTCAACTAGAGAGATGATCTAGATAATCCAATAAAACACTTCTTGTTTTTGTGACTAATCCAACTGTCATACTCCATTTCCAGGAGCTCAAACTGTCAAAAAGTGATTCTGAGTCTTGATGTTCACTTTCTGGTTTGCCCAGAACTAAACTTTCATCTCAGTCTTATCATCAAGCTCCCTACTCACATCTCAGACAATAACACACTAAGGAAGAAGAAGTTAGGAAGGGAGCAAGATCATTTTGTACACTCTAGAGCTCAGCACTCGTAATTTGGGGTTTATCTGATATTTTGAATCATGCATATCTTCCAATTCCCTTCTAATCAGACTAGATAGCATGAAGATTCTTTGTATTTATCTCTTAGACCAGGTCGAGAGGTTCTGAGGAACATATCTTCATCCTAGTTCATGTGGTCTTCTCAGCATCTGGGTCGGTGTCTGACATGTAGGTTATATTGGTTGACTTGCTGACTTCACTTGGATAACCAAGGTTGTGGCTTTTTTTAGTTAACCTACTGTCCCATTGTCAGCAGCATAAGTTTTCAGGATGCCATATTTTTATTGTTTTTTCATGCTTCCTACCTATGACTCCATCCTCTCCCTCCTCCCGTCTTCCCTCTCAGAGTCCATTGCAGTCTTTAAAAATGGAAGGAGTGCTTATCAGAGGCTGGAGAGAGTTCATGCATCATAAAAATTAATGGCAGGAGAAAATCATTTGGCAATTTCTTATTAGCGAAACAAACATACACTTGCCTTAAGACCCAGCAGTTGCAATTTGGATATTTATTTCAGAGAAATAAGAACTTAACGTTCAGACAAAAACCAGTATGTGATGTTCATAGCAGCTTTATTCATAATAGTGTAAAACTAGAAACAATCCAAGTGTCCTCCAATGGGTGAATGGTTAAACACTCTTTCATATATCCACACAATGGAACACTCTTCAGCAATAAAAAGGAACAAACTTTTGAGACATGCAATGTATTAGTTTACTATGGCTGCTGTAACAAAGTACCACAAAACTGAGAGGCTGAAACAAGAGACATTTATTACCTTTCAGTTCTGGAGGCTAGGATTCCAAGATGAAAATGTCAGTAGGGTCACGCTCCCTCTGTTGGTGATAGCCCCTCTGTGAGGACTTTACCTTCTTGGATCAGAAATCACACAACTCATCCATTCACCCCTTTCTTTGAAGTCTTCGTGCTTGAGGAATACTTTACTCTGCAGGTCTGGGAGCCTGCCTCCCTCTCAGGCTGGGGCAGGCTTTTCCCCCTGCTCCACCCCCACCTTAATCTGTGCATGGATTAGGACCACTCCCCTAAATCGTATTTGCTCCGTGCTGTCACCTGGGTCAAACCAACTTCCAGAAAGTTGGCTCTCCAGTATCTGAACCTTGGTTCAAATGACCCTGGGTCCAGCTGGTTCAGTTGAATGCAAGTTGCTTCTCCTCTCCGCCTGTTTCCTCAACTGCCCAGTGAGGGCAAATGCTTCCTATCTGGTCTTGAAACCTGGAAATTGCAAATCTTAAACATAATTGATCAGAAGTTTTCATGCAAATGCAAGGTTCTGTTATGACTTCATAATAATAACTTAATCGTGATTAATTATTAAGCATCCCCCACATACTAACTGCAAATATTACCTCTTAATTCTCGTAAGTGTCATGGATATTCTTATACCAAGCACATTCCACACCTGCCCAGAAAATTACTCCTCCCCCCACCCCTGACCCTGCTCACCTTGACTGTACCTCTACAAGTTAAAGGCATCTTTGTCTCTGAGTCTTGATCCAGAAGACCTGGGGCTTTGTTTGCTTTTGAGAGTCCACATCAACCTTTTACCCAAGATCCCTGGGGCAGTGGCATGACAGAGCCAGCCTGACAGGCTCATGAGACCTCTTCCCAGGTCTGGGCTATGTGTTTGTGTCTCCAGAAAGTCATTCTTTCAGCCTAGGGAGATCCATTACAAATGAGATTTCTGGTGCTGTATTAAGATGGCCCTGGGAAGATTTGGCCACCAAGGTAATAGTGATTGTGAACGTACCTGAGACATCTGCTGGCTGTGTTATCACGGGCAATTTAGTTACTCTCTCTAGGCCCAGTTTCCTCCTCTGCGAATACGAGGATAGCAACAGAGTCTAGCTCCTGCCCTAAAGCATTTCTCAGGTTAGCTCTGCTTCTTATGATATTGGCTGCTACAATTTTTATTTTGAGGTTCCTAGTCTCTATTAGAGGGTGGCTTCTAAGCAGCTGACCATCACGCTCTTCTAAGAGAGAATCTGGTATAATGTTGAGAGGACAGACTCTGGAAGCTTCCACTGGGGTTCAAATTCTCACTCTGTTACTTAGCTTTATGAGCTTGGGCAAGTTACTTAATTTCTCTGTGGCCCAAATTTTTCATCTGTAGTGAAAATCAAAATAATTACATTAAAGTTTTGTTATGTGTATGTCGTACTGTGTGTACATATATGTATGTATTAGCTGCATATATTTTTATTATAATGAGAAAAATTATGGTATCTATTTAACATTTTATAGTTTCCTATAGGCTTTCTTTTCTTAAAAGTAATCTATTCAGGTGAAATTCACATAACATATCATTAACTATTTTCAAGCAGACAATTCAATGGCATTTGGTACTTTCACAGCATTGTGCAACCACCACTTCTGTCTAGTTGCAAAATATCTTCAACACTCCAAAGGAAAACCCCTTACCCGTTAAGCAGTTTCTCCATGTCTCCCCTTCCTCCAGCCCCTGCCAACTACCTATTGGCTTTCTATCTCTACAGACTTATCAATTTTGAATATTTTGAATCATACAATACATAAATTTTTGTGCCTGGCTTCTTTCATTTAGCACGTTTTCAAGATTCATCTGCCTTTGTAGTATGCAACGCGCTCCATTCCTTTTTATGGCTGAATAATATTCCATTGTATGGATAGTCTAGAATTTGTTTATCCATTCATCTGGTGATGGCCATTTGGACTGTTTCCACCTTTTGGGTATTGTGAAGAGCTGGTGGGCTTTTTTTGTGTAGCATTTTGCTTGATTTATTTTCCACAAGAATTTCTCACTAAAGATGCTACCAATGGGGAAAACTGAGTCTCAGAGACTCAAAGCAACTGCCTATTGGGTCAGCTAGGGAGTAGCAAGGAAGTGCCTAGAGCTTGCAACAGTGAGAAGCCATGACTACTCCTAGACATGCAGAGAGGCAGGAGCTGTTGCAAGGATCTGGAGAGAATTTTAGGACAGAGCTATCTGGTAGGAACCAAGGCCTTCAGAAAAGAAACCCATCAGCTAAAAATCCACAGCCCAGGAATAAGAGAACTGGGAGCACATAAATACCAGGATTTCGCTCACAGACCTTCTACCTCCATCAGCCAAACCCAAGTGGAAGCCAAGAGCAAGAAATCCAGCCCCCGGGGAATAGCCTAGGGTGGAGAAGGATGGAGAGTGTGTCTGGGGGCAAACCGAGTCTCTCTAGTATAGCTTTTGTTACACAGCTGAGTTGGGGCTTGAATCAGGGCCTTCTGATCCCAACTTTTACGCTCTTTCCAGTCCCAGAGGCAAGTGCCAGCTGACTTGTTTGTCCCTCCATTTCCCACAGCTGCCTTTCACTTTCCCCTTCCTCCAAGAATCTGAGGGATGCTGGGGTCTGCAAAAGAGCCTGGTCTTGTCTTTTGGCTCTCTCCTCTCATCCTCCCCCTGCCTCTGCCCACAGAGGGCTGCCCTCCCTGTGCTCCTTGTCCCTGCACTTCCAATGGGCCCCTGGGGGCTGAGCGCTTTTCTTCTCTCTCCCTAGTTTGTGTTCATTCCAAAGCCATAAGAGAGCCATGGAGAGAAAGAGCTGAGAAAATCAGGGGCCGAGAGGCTGTTGTGAAAGGAGTCCGCGGAGACAATGCAGTGAGTGCTTCACGAGGCCCTGAATGCAGGGCTTGCGGGGCTGTGCTGGGCCCTCACGTAGGCCTTTGTGCGCCTCACTATTGACTGTCGCTAAGCCCTTCAATGGGCCCCCATTGTGCTCAGAGTAAAATCCACACCCCCCTGCCGGCCCCCAGGCCCACAGGGCTCCAGCTTCATCTTGTACCACACACCTCCCTCTCCTCCCCACTTGCCTCCCTTCAGCTCTGGGCAAACCAAGCCATTTCCCACTTCCACCTGCTGGATCTGCTGCCTGGGTGAGCCTCCATGCTTCCCAGGGATGGCACCTGCTCCTGTTGCATGTGTTCTGGTCATGTACTATCACTCCTTAGGAAGGTCTTTCCAGGCCTGAACTAGATCTACAGCCCTGACCCCAACACCAATTTTCTCATGTGGCATCCCTGCATTGTATCTCTCTCCCACTGGGTGCCACAAGGGCGTGGAGCTCTTTGGCCTTATTTCCTGCTCCCTGACAGTGCCTAGCAGAACCCAGCATAGAGTGGGCACTGGAAACATGTTTGTTGAATCAGAAAGTGGGTGCAATTGTTTAACATCTCAACCATTTGGATTAGATCCCTCTATTTGGATTTCTGCTCTTAGATAACATAAAAAAAAAAAAAAACCCATGTCTGAACATTGACTTGGTTGTTGTGTGCTGTGTCTACTTTCGTCAGAGGTTCTGGCTCTTCCTGTATGATTGTTAGGATATAGGAACACCCACTGCTTGTGTGCCGTGATAGCAAAACTGATATTCATCATAGGTCTCTCTGGGGTTGAACTCTGGCTACTAAATAACCATGGGGCCTTGTAAAACAGGTCTTCTGCTCCACCATTCTGCTTCCCATCTCCACTCCTGGTCTATTTCTTTCCCCATGGCATGGGTCAGGACTTCAAAAATACTTCATTATTTCAATGAAATGATGCGATGTTGACCTTCTTCTACGCTACTAATAAAGAGTATCTTGGTGGTACCAGCTAGTAACGTTAGTTATTAAACATGAGTGGGTTAATGTGGTTGTGATTCTAACTTCTCAACTCAGTTTATCTTATTGTTAGAATTCAAAGTCTCTTACATTGAACCTTCATTGTTTGACAGTGACCTAAGGATTTTATAATGGGAGAGGATGGCTGTGGATATATTATTGGAGGACCATGGTGAGATGCTCTGGAATAAGTGGCAGACAGGAGAGGGTATGCAAGCATTTTGTACCAGTTTTGCCACTTCTAGGCTGGAGGTTAGGCAATCACTTCACCTCTTGGTCTTCAGTTGCCTTGGTTTTCTTA
Organism: Eonycteris spelaea; assembly: GCA_003508835.1. NCBI lineage: Eukaryota > Metazoa > Chordata > Mammalia > Chiroptera > Pteropodidae > Eonycteris > Eonycteris spelaea. The sequence continues at coordinate 11,200,200 of PUFA01000004.1, read as the reverse complement.
TCTGTAAATGAAGATGTCTAAAATTTCCTCCAAGGCCAGGATTTCATCAACTTATCATCACTATATCTTTGTGTGGTAACTACCTTCTTCATCTAATCAAGAAAGGGTCAAATAGAGATAGTCATTGTCAAGACGCCCAAGGAAAAAGCAAACCAGGTGGGCAGTAAGCGACTCATCTCCACCCATGAACACAGTGCTTCCTTCTGTTTCTTCTCTTCTTTCTTACTTTGCTTGCTTTCTCTCTTTTTCTCCCTTCACTTTCTTCTTTATAAATTTAAAACAGTGAGGTGAACAACCTTCCAGCTCCCCAAGACTTAACACTTCCATTAGTGTTTGTATGGTCTGTTACCACCCAGCCCTGGGCATTTCAGAATCAACTTGTGTGCTTTGGCAAAAACCTGAAAAGTCCAGGTTATGGTCCATCTTGCAGTTTAGCTGTGCAAAAAAAGAGAACTACTCTTGTCCTAGATCAAATGCAGCTATTGTAAACTCCTGCAAAGGAAACTATTGTCACTGTTCTCACAGGCTCAGTTGTTCATATGCAATTCATTCAGTGTGGTGTTTAGCATGCGAAACTCCTTTAAATCTCCTAGCTCAGGATCCATTTAGTTTTACAAGTTAAGCCAAACTCCTTTTTTTCCATAAGTGCCTTTCCTTATTCTTGGATAAAATCAATAAACCATGAAATGTCTCTATTGAAAAATGATATGACCAAGCCCTCCCTGAGAATTCAGGGGTTAAAATGTGGTTTGAGGCTTAAAGGCCCATTAAGGTGCTATTGGATTATGGTGAAATCCTTCTGAACATGAACTTTACTGCATTTTGACTTAGAAATGTAATCCAGCTCCAGGACCTCCATCTACAGTTGCCAAACACTGCTTTTAGAATACATTAGAGCTGATGAAGGCAGCAGCTTGGCATAACAGCTTGAAAATATGATTCCTTCAGTCTCTACTTTCAATGACCTAGAAAGAGAACCATTTCCCCACTTGGCTCTGGGAGAAAAATGGTAACCAAATGATTAGCTAGAGAGTGTTATTGAATTAACATATGACACAGGTAAATTACGTATGAATTTTCTTAAGACTTCGCCATCTTGATTTTGAAATATACATCATAAGGTTTTGTTGTGAGCTACAAAAAACTTTATGTCATCAAGTTGACTATTCATATTTCACAGGCCGAGAAACCAGGGCCCCATGAGGGAACTGTCTCATCCAAGGTAGCCCATTGGTAATGCCTTGCTCAAACTGGGGGAACTGGGGTTCAATGGTGTGATGTTTAATGTCTAGTACTTTTCAGAAGGAAAGTTTTAGCTTGGAAGATGTTTTGTTTCATTTTCATCAATGAAGGACTGTATTAGAGCAAGATGATTATGGGCTCTGGGCATACACAGTTTTGGGTCTGAGGCTCAGCTCTGTCACTTGCCACCCTGGGTCATTACACAGACCACTATCCTTTCTAAACTTTAATTTCACCATCTGTAAAATGAGAAGAATGGGGATGACAGCAGAGGCAGCCTCATGGGTAATGGCAAGAATTTAGTGCGACAGTGTAGCAAAGCTTAGCTTTAGATACTGCAAGGCATTTAGATGAAGTTGTCATCATTGTGAAGGTGCTTCTCAGCCATGTCTTTATGAATCCAAATTTCATAGAGTCAACGGTCTCAGAAAAAAATAATGTGCTATATCATCATGTGTTGCTATTAGTCTCCATGTTGAGTTTTTACAGGTTAAAATATGACGTGTATGCTTGCCCTGTATAGGGAGTTCATATAGAAATCCTCCATAAAGCATCTCTCAACTAAGCAAAGATTGATGTTCATAATGACCAGATGGACATATCATAGAGAAACTAGAGAATTTTTTAATATAAATGCCTGGCACGCAGAAAGCAACAAACAAACGTCTATTGAATTAGATTACATTGAATGAGGAGGTAGGGAGGGTTTTCTCCCAGATTTAACAGAACCCAGGAAACAGACGCTCCATTTAAATCTTCTAATTCCATAGAGCAGGGATGACAAATACCACTATCATTTTCCATGCCCAAGGCAGACATTACTAATCCATCCCAGCACTCTTATCTTGCAAACTTATATTTGTGTGAATTTACCACTTGGCAATGGGTACTTGAGAGTGATGTTTGCATTCTGTTTCTTCTCTATCTCCCACAAATCTCATTGAAAGATATTTAATGCTTGCAGAATAAACGAACTCAGAGGGGTTTAGGAGGTTTCCCAAGGCCACGTAGGAAGTTTGGCAGTAACCGAATTTGACACCAATTGAGAAATAGACACAGGAGTCAGGCAGGTGACAATGAAAAACCACCTTTATTGCCTTCAAGGGGAGGTAGGAGGATGTGCCTTGGTTCCATGGCATCCAGTAACAGTGAGTTGTCAAATGATGAAACCCAAATGGAGACAGACTTACCCCGTCAGATCCCTGTAGACCTGAGGTCCAAAGCATGTCTCCACTTAGTGCCCCGCCCCCTAAGGAGCAGAGCCTAGTATTAAACTCAGGACGTGGAAGGACAGAGTTAAAGGAGGTCCCTCAGCACGCAGATGGATCCCAAAGAGAAGCATGGAAGGGGGGGGCGCTACATATGCTCTGTCCTTCAAGCCCACTCCTCATTAGTTAAGTAAATAATTCTCCCTCCCATGGAAGGGACAAAAAAGGTAGGGAGGCCAGAAAGGGTATGGGATGCTGAGGGTTTCCCCAAAATACACGAGGAGGAAATTTGGGATTCCCTAATAAACCCTGGACATTAAATCAAACTTACTCGTGATGGTTTCAGCATGATACTGGGAGCACAGTTGATATGCTATAAATCTTAGCTTCCTGCTCACACATTACCACCCTGGAATTCTTATAAAAGGATTCAAAGTAGACTACTTGGAAGTCAGTTAAGAACTTCCAATACTGCTGGGTCTACTCTGTCTCGTCTTTTTTCTTCCCCACTTTATCATCTACAAGAAAAGGGACCGCACATTTTTGAGGAGCCAGACTCCCAGCATGCACGAGGACACTTCGCGGCCTGTCAAGCAGATATTGACTTTTGAACCTGCGTTGGCAGAGACAATCGATGTACACCGTCCGGGGCCCTCTCGTCACCTCGTGGGGCAGGCTCGCTCTCAGCCACAGGCTGCAGGGGGCACTGGGTCAGATTGTTCTCCGCTCCACAGAAGTGTCACAGCCGACGTCTGCAACGTGGAGAGCTGTACTAACAGAGCAGAGAAGCCCCGTGGGGGTCAAGGAGGGCCGCATTTTCCTCTCCAGCTGAGCCTTTGCAAAGAGTCTCTTCTGGGCTGCTTCTCTTCAGCACATCATGCTCTTCATTGGTATCCCGCATGCCACTTGGCCTGTTTTCAAGTCTGGAGAAACAGCAGGGAGGTGATGCCCTGAGCTCCCTGCCTCGGAAGCCTGTTGTACATCGAGTGTCTGTGTATGTGTGTGTATGTGTATGTATATGCACTTGTGTGTTGCTGGCTAGCTGACTTACCATCTCCTGAATCAAGGCCAATAGCACAGTCAGGAAGAACAGCACCTGCTCAGGTCAAAATTATCAAAAGTCAAACTCGGCTGCTTGACTCACATCTAAGCTTGAACAAGTGGCTCTTATATCTCAGTTTCCTCATTCATAAAATGGAGGTGATGATGCTTGTCTCTACTATGTTTACAATATATACACAGCATTTAGTACTTGGCATATAAGAATAATGAAAGCGTAGGTTTTCCTGTTATGCTGTTAATACGGTCATTTCAGAATGAATTTGAGATGTTCTACAGGAAGTATGTATAACTAAACATGTAGTTAAACAAAAATTTCCAGTAAAAGAAAAATGAAAATAAAAAAAGGCATGAGGACTAAGGCAAATATAAATTAGAAGGGTAGGCTGTGGTGAGAGGAGGTGGTGGAGAAGGAAGTAAAGAAATAGAATTTTTAAAAAATCAGAGTATAAGATTATATATAGTTATCATAATAAGTCAATTTAGTTCTGGTATTCCTGGAAGTTAGATCAAAAAGGGAAATAACTTAGACCATGTAATATAACCCTAACTGAAAATTTACAATTTAGAAGGATCTAGCTCACCTACTTTCTTTCCTGAAATGTCAAATCACAAAGTTAACAGAGTAGGATTCTGGATTAATCATTATCTCTTTTTGGGGTGTGTGTGTGTGTGTGTGTGTGTGTCTGTGTACATGTATGCATATGTGTATGTGTATGCACATGTGTTTGCATGCATACATGGACACACATATGCAATAAACAGCTATCTACCCAATTAAAGCTGTTCACAAATGGTCAGAGAATTACTTATTCTTAAAGTCAGTGATCATTTCATTTTGTCAGGTTATATACTTAACATTTAAAGGTTACTAGATCCTATATCCTGTGGCCTGTATTGTTTCCGATCCTGAAGTAATTTCTGAAAGTTATTCTCCTTGACTTAGTAACTGCAGCTCTCCAGATAAACTCACTCACCCTATTTTCACTGCAGGCTAGTAGAGACTTCCCAAGGCTGTTCACAGTGTTGTATGGCCCCTCCTGCTTGGCTCTGAGTTGTTCCTATAATGATTATGGGTCCTCTTGCCTTCTGAACCTGAATATACAACATGGGCTGTTCCCCACGTGCAGCCTGCCCTTTCAAACCAGCAGACATGTTTGGTCTTCCTGTCTCTGCTCTTGGGTCCTCCTTCAGGTCTTGGAGTAGAGTGATTTGGGGTCACTAAGGCAGGACACCTCAAAGAATTATGGACATGTTTTAACCCACCTCAAGGAGCATTGCATTTATCATTTACAAAGAGTCTTACGCTTCAAACCTGTGGCAAATGGGCCTCCTGAGGTCCCATGACATACTTTTAGAGGTTCTCTGGAGGTGTGATGAATTCAGAGTAGATTCATGTCAATCAGAGATTGTCTTGCTCCCAGCCTGCTTGTCCCTTGCAAGGTCATTGATGGATTTGTTTTACTCGTACAGCCACATGGTTTTTTGGTGGAAGATACAGGACTTGAATATGCGTCTCCTCACTCTCATTCTTGGTCTCTTCTCATCGTTCTGGGATTAACCGAGCTCTATGCTTCTTCGATCATTTCATCTTCCCAGTCTTTTTCAGAGACTAAAGAGAAAAACACAGGGCTAGATCCCGAATTGCTCCTGGCATTGAGACTGATAATATCAAGTGCCACTGAATCTTTCTTCTCTCCCTGCTAAAGTGGGATTTTTTTTTTTTTTACCACCAACCATGAATGTATATATTTTAAAAACTCACAGCAGTTCCTTTGTTCCTGTCTGTTTTCATTTTGCCTTTCTTCTCTCCAGGTCACACATGAAGATGTTTTTCAAAAAAGCCAAGTTAAGAAAGTAGAATTAAATCACTGACATCTGCCACTCGCTCTCATTCAGTACCCTAATACCCTGGATTGATTCTTCCAGGTAGAACTTAAAATTCTTCATTATTACCAGTTTTTACTGCCTCTCTGTTTTGGGGGGCAAAGAGGAGGACAGTAAGGAGAGAGAATGCAGACAACTCAGCAATTCCATCAAAAATTTCAGTTCATTTGAAGTAAAAACAAGACAATTATTAAGGTAAAATATGTTAATGACATGAAGACTGTAACACTTTACTAAAGTCAAGGAAAACTCCGAGGATAGAATTATTTATTTACTAGTAAAATTAAATTGGTTAACAGTTATGTTTTAATATCTTTGTCTCCTAAAAGACAGCATCCTGACAAACAAGTTTTAAGTAGCCTTTAATTTTACAACTGGGAGCACTTAGATTCCATTTTTTCAGGAGTACAATTGCGAGACATTCAAATGCCAACTCTTGTCACCTTTGCAGGGGTCATTTCATGGTAAAAGAAGAGAAAATTATTATTGTTTTTCAGTTGTGACTATAACTCATGTAAAATTCTAAACAAATGATAACTGCTACAAATAAGCTAACAGCAAATCTTCAGAAAATCTGACAGTTATTATTTTGAAGACTTCTAATGTTCTCAGTTGTTTTTGCCTGAGATATCTATTCTCTATGATACGTATTTTTTGTCTCCATTAGAGTTCCGTGTGTGAATGGGATTGTATCCAACGAAAACCTTGCTCAATGCTCTTTAATTGGGTTTTCTGAGTTGTCACCTGACACACCATTAAGTCTCTTGCTTGTCCTAGCTTTCTTCTCTGTCACGCCAGCATTCCAGTGCCTCCACGCTGTTTCTCTAGGTGGATATCCCCAGGCATCAGAACTTGCTCTTTAAAAATACAAGGCAGAACCTGGAGCAAGGGGTGGAGTTGACTGTGTTTCTCTTCTTCAAGCCCCATAGATATTTTTGGGACACGCTCCCTGAGTAGACACCAGTGGAAAGATGATGAAAGAAACAGACAAACTTTGTAAGTCTCAGCATTTCTAGAGGTCACGAAGCCCATCCTTTCCACTTTTCCTCATGAGAAGTTAAATGAGTTTCCCTGGGAAGCACAGCAAGGAAGTAGCAAAGCCGAGACCAGAACCCCAGTTTGCAGGACCCAGGACCTGACTTCGTCTTTGTGCTCTGGTCTGTTCATGGCTAGAATCCTATTGGACCAGTTCTGTTGTGCTAAAAGCTGGGATTGGGAAGTGAGGCCAGGCAATCTTCGGCAGGCCTGTAGGCATGAAGTGGAACAAGACACACACAAAAAAGAAAGAAACAAGAGAATCCCACTGGCTTGCACTGCTCTTAATCCCCAGGATGAATTAGAAGCAGCATGTACTCAAGTCAGAACTGAGAAGTTGCAGAGGTTGCTTGGAGATACCATCTCGAGGTTTATTATTCCGTAAGATGATGAGCAGCCTGCCCATGCCTGCTGGTCTGAACTCTTGGAAATGCCTAAGGAAGAGGGAAGCTTTTAGAGTAAAGCTCAGTCTTTGGAAACATAAAGACAAGCAGCAGGCCACCCTGAAGCCCTCAGGTTGCTTGCCTTCGCATGAGAGGTTATCATTTTTTTGCTGCCTGCAATAGCCGATTGTCCTCTCCAGCCATTTTCATGCCATTTGTTTTAAAGGTTTAAAAATCAAATTAGAAGGCCTCGTAAAGCTGTGATGAGGCACAGCTCTCCCTTTTACATATGAACCGTGCAAAAGAAAGGCAGCTTGCGTTGAGCTGTGTCTGACCATGCAACATTAACTTGTTAAAATGAGCCTTAAATGCCCTCTGCAGAAAGTTCACACTCTGATGTGTGACATGCAAGGTTCCCCCCCGACCTCCCAGAACACTGTGCAGACCCTCAGCCCCCTCATCCCTTGCATTCCTGGTTCCAACACGCTCAGCCTGAGCTACACTGCCCTCCCAGCCAAATTGTGCATGCCTTTTCTCTGGTGATCTCTCTGCCGACATGCCTGCCTTCCTGTGGTTTTAGCTGCTTACCTCCTACTTATTCTTCAGGACTCGATTTAGGGCTACCTCTCTTGGAAGCAAATTCTAACAATGCCCTCCCTCCCTGTGAAGATGAAAGGGACAAGGGAGAATACAGAAATGCTCAGACTTGCAGAGTTAAAGGATGTATTTCCAGTCAGTAAAATATTTTCAGATCAAGACACAACCTTAGGACAAACACCATAGTGAGATCTTGGTCATCAAGCATTTGTTATGACCTCTGATTGGTTTGTTTTTCCCCAAAAGTCCTTGCATTTGCTCAAATATTTCAAGTTAAATAGTCCTAAGGTAGTCTCACGAAGACCTGATAAATTCAAAGGAGCTATAACTAAGTCTATAGGAAGAAACAAGTCTGGAGAAAGATTGTGGGTTCTACTATTGGTCCACAGAACTTCCTGGAATCAAACTGATTAAAAAAAACCCCGAAGCACCTAACAGAGAATCTGAGAGAGCTGTATTGCCAAAAATGCCACCAGCCTGAATAAAAGGGAAGGGGATTATGCAAGATGTAAAACAGCCCTTGGGCCTCTACATTTTATGTGCTGGAAGCATGCAGAAAAAGCTGCTTAGCCACCACAATAAGTGTATTTTCCAATGTAGGAAAATGAAAAAGGAAGGGCTTCCCAGTGAATATGGTCAGGAGCCACGGAGAGTTATAAACTGGGGAACTACTCCCGGAGACATAAAAAAGGTCTAATCCAGGAGAAATTTCAGAATTGCAGTGAACCACTCTATTAGTCCGGGTTCTCTAGAGAAACAGAACCAACAGGAGAGAATATATATATATGAGAGAGAGAGAACTGGCTCATGCAATTGTGTAGGCTTAACAAGTTCAATATCTGTAGGGTAGAACAGCTGGCTGAAGATGCAAGGAAGAATTGCAGTGCAAGTCCAAAGGAAGTCTTGCTGGCAGAATTTCTTCTTGCTTTGGAAAGGTCAGTCTTTGTTCCGTTAGTCTTCAACTGATTGAGTGAGGCCCACATACAGTATGGAGGATAATCTGCTTTGCTAAAAATCCGCTGATTTAATTATTAACTTCATCCGCAGAAACATTCAGAATAGTGTTATGACCAAATATCTGGGCCCTGTGGCCCAGCCAAATTGACATACCGAATTAACCATCACCACCATTCACTGAGTGCTATGTGTTTCCTATCCTTCCCTTTCCATCTGGAGGTATTTGTTGTATTGTATGTATGTATGAATAGGGGAAGGGGCTGTGTATAATTTTCTTTTAGTTCATAGTTCTCCAAAGCAAGAGGAGTCACACCTAAATCTGATGTAGATCGTGAGGTCCTTGGCTTTAAGTCTGATGCCATGATTAAATGAGGCTATTGGAATGTTTTATGGAGGGGAGTTCAATATAATTTTTGGTAGGAGGAAAGCAAACATTAGTGACCAAGAGGGAAGATTGTTGTAGTTAATGATGGTACTCAACTGTGTTCATTCATTCCACTCTCTATATTATTTATTCCTGTCTCATTGTCTTTGGTCCTAGCCATTTGGCTTGCTTTAATTAATGAATATGGGCAGAAGTGACAACATATCAGTTCTTAGTCAAACTTTAAAAGGCATTACATGCTTCCATTTGTCTTCTTGAACAGCTGTTCTCCATCATGAAGACATGAGACTCCTTCTGTCTGGGTCCCTGAATGAGAAGACAAAAGTTATTGAGCTAAGCTAATCGTAGCAAAGCCCAGCAGAACTCAGCAGAACCACAATTAATCCACAGCTCTCCCTGTCTCTGAACAAGAATTAAATGTTTAAGTCATTGAGATGTTGGGGATGTTTGTTACTGCAGCAAAAACTGACACATAGAGTCAGTGTAGCTCACTAATTTGGATATTCCAGATCAGGTGAACGATTCCTCCTTTTTAAATGAGAGAGTTTTAAGTTAGAGATATGTAGATACTATCCCAATTCCTCACCTTTTATTTTTATTCTTTGGTCTTTATTAAAAGGACAACGATATTATAAAGACTTATCAAAACCTTAAAATATATTCTTGTTATAGAATTTCAGACACCATTGTAAACTCTGAGAACACAGCATGGATCACTCAAACTTTTTGGTGTTGAAAAAATGGAGACAGTCCACGGCTATCAAGCTGCTACAGGCTCCTCTGGTAGCATCTTGAATTGAATCGCCCTGATGTCAAAGCCTTAGGTGACCCAGGGTTGACCTTCACAGGGAAGTTTCAACTTTCTCTTGTGCTTCTTTATTCATCTTTCAGTTGATGTTTGGGTTTGATAAAAGGACAAAAATTTTGCGTTTCTCTTCTTAATTGTGTCACTAAATTCCCAAAGGCATCTGCAATTAAAAATAAAACTCGAGGAAGCACAGTCCTAGCCTAAATCACTTGGGCAACTTTTGTTTTCTGGAACTATTAGAAAGTCTTAAATCCCATTCATTTTTTCCTATTCTTTCCTCCAGCTCTTTGCTTAGGTTGGACTGGGAAACTAAACTATTCATTTTCAGTTCTGATTCTGAAGCCCAGTTCCTCCATAACTGTGTTGAAGTTTCCAGCTCTGTGGGAGGATATAAAATTATTTTTGCTATTATAACTTGGGTTGAGCTTTTTTTTTTTTTTTTAAGTGAGAACATTCATTCTGAGCAATAAAAGACTCAAATTCACAAATGTAAGGAGTGACCTCGCACAAACAATCATGATGCTGGACCTTATACAACCCATCTGGATATTTTAAGATCTGGACAGACCAATAAGTATTCATTTAAAACGTTAGAGAACTAGGTTAAAGAAGAAAAGTATCCTTCTCATCAATGTGACTCACCCACCCCCCTGAGACTGGCAAAATGACTCAGACTTTCAAGTAGGTGACAATGCTTATAGAAAAATATGACCTAGCGGTTTTCATCAGGACTTCTCAGTTGGCTGGTTGTCACCCTTTTGATTCTCCTGTTCCTGAAGAATTTTGACTATCTGGGAGAGTATTTTGGGCCTTTTCACAGAAAGGTCCAAAGGACCCTGCTGACAGTTCACAAGTAACCTTCTGAAGGTCTAGATTCCAACCTTCACACTCACAAAGGCTACAGTAGAAAGAGTTGAGGAAATTTTTGATTAAACTACTGGGAGAAATCAAGCTCCAAGGTCAAATTTACAAGCCCACAGGGTTTGCTTAGAGTAGACTTTCCTCAGATCCTGAATCAGTGTCAGTCTTAAGCTGAGGTCAGCTCCAAGTGCACAGCCAGATTCCCAGGCCCTGCGGCCATGCCCTTTGCCTTTGTTTCATCTATCTGGAAGTGGAAGGCATTGGTTTGCAAAAAGGGGCCACCAGGAGGCTGGGATTTCATATCAGCCTGGCCCTGGCCAGCTGGGTCACTTTAGGCTGATTTCTTTTTTGGTTCATGTTCTTCACCAGCTAAATGGGGATGATCCTATCAGCCTCCTTTGTTGGGTTACAGTTAGAAACAGTAAGATAATGTGCTTGAAGCCTTTGGAATGCTATGGAACACAAAGGCACTCAGAATTTCAGCTATTATGTGCTTGATGAGAGGCCCTGCTCTTAGTTAGGTATGCTGATGGCTTTCAGGCAATTTCTGTGTCTCTGTAAGGGTCTCACAGGGTTAGCAGATAGAGGAAAACAAAACTGGGATGAGATTTGGTGAATGTACACAGGCCCACAGTTTGTTCCCTACAAATGACAGTTAGGCCAGGCTCAAGGTCAAGGTGATGTGCTCATGTTCCATGCCCTACTTGAGGCCTTAAAGCTTCCTCAGGTCCCATCGCAAGCTCTTTTTCCTTTCCTGTCTTGAATACGGCAGATCCTATCCTCGGGTCCTCACTCTCCCCCTTTTCTCTCCCTTGTCATCGATCCTAAGGATAAATTTCACCTTCCTCTCCCACTGGACAGGTGTAATGGAAGTGTGGCCTAAATAAAACTGGTCCCTGTTTTGCTAGTTACCGCTGGTTTGGCATATTCAAAAAGAGCACAGTTTTGAACCCAAAGATGTCAAATTGTAAGTCTCTGCAGAAAGGTTTCTTAAAGGGGCAGTGAAGGGATACGTTAATGCGTACAACCGACATGAATCTTTATAAAAATGCTCTTTTCCCCAGTATTATAACCCATCCTTGCTCCACTGGCCTCTTCCCAAGCCAAGTCAGTTCTCTCTTTTTACTGTCACTTCCTCCCAACTTTATTATGTGAAACAATTTTATTCTCTGGGGGCTTCTCCTATCTGCATATCCACCTGTTACCTGGTTAGAGAAATGGCATCTATAAAGACCTCGGTGGTGGTGATTGGGGGCACTGAGGTTTGGAGATGTTGAGAGAAGGTCATTTGATTCGACTGGTCTGGACAACTCTCAGTCTCTTCCATTCCCTACTCCACCTCCCGTTGGTGGAGGAACTTGGTGGCAATGTGAGCTCATCATCTGTTCTTGGATCAGAACACATGTGACGAGCAGTAAGACGAGAGTTTGACCTGAGTGGGGTTGGACAAGTGGTCCCAGGATCATGCCCGTACTGCCCCCCATCTTCCCATCCCTTGTTCTGGACTCTGCCATTCTCTCAATCAGCAAGAGTCCTGGCGACCAGGGGACAGCTGCACCTGGCAAGCAAAGTAGGGTGCAAGTGTTGCTCCTTATTGTCAATCAGCACAAGACCTGAGGCTAATCACACTCAACACTGAGTGATACTTTCCAAGAGGATGCTGTTAAGAATTCTCAAAGCGTCTTTATAGACATAATTTCTTTGATCTTCAACAGCTCTGTGAGATAGTCCCATCTCTCAATTATTTAACTAATGCAAGCTAAAAGCTCTGTTTAGGGTGACTGAGGGGGTTCCTGAGACATGGAGCTTTTACTTTTAAAATGAGGATAGTCTCAGGTAAATTGGGATGAGTTGATTGTTCTAGCCCTTGGACCTTCCCCTGCCCTCTCTCCTAAAATGAACAAGATAAAGTGGTCCCAGCACACACGGCACCTATGTGCTGGTTATTTTGCTGCATTTGACTTTCTGCTGGATATTGAGCTGAGCTGTTGCCATCTGAAGTTCTGAAAATGTTAAGTTCTCATCTCCATTCTTTATATTTCTGATTCATTCATTAGGCTAAGAGTTTGACATGGATGGGTTATATATATATGGCCCCAGAAGCACAGCTTGCATCCTCTCACTTTACTGTCCCTGTTCTGGATGCTGCCATTCTGTAAACTTGCTATAGCAAGAGTCTGAAGGACCAGGGGACAGTTAGTCCCTGCATAAAGGTGAATTAAATATTGTCTGGCTTTTGAAGAGTTATGGTCTAGTGCTGGTGGGGGTGGAGGGACATTTGTAAACTGATAACCTCCTGGGCCTTAGGTCAAGTCCTTGGGGTACCCCACCCACTCCTTTTTTGCCTCCTCTTTAGATTCCTGTGTTGCCTCCTGCCCCACCCTGCACTCGCCATGCATCCTCCACCTCTTTATCTGACATTTCTTCCTCCATGGTGACTTAATCCTCTTCCATGTCTTCAATTATTACCTCTATATGGCTGCCATCTATTGAAATTGGGATTAAAATAACTAAATTGATCGAATGTTGATTATGTACATTCAGTGAGAAACATTCTGATCTCAAATAGATTCCCCAGGAAATTCCTCCTGGGGGAGATAATATGCTGACCAAGATAAGAGTTTCTGTCCAGTTGTCAAGAATGTCATTTAATTGCTTTTCTGGGACAAATGAGCTTAGCCCGAGTTTGGGCAGCAGAAGTCAAATTCCTTTGTGTCACAAGGCTCTCTCTAAAAGTCAACCACTTTTTTTATACACTTAGAACAACCAGGAACCTTGCTAATTGAATAGTATCCCATTATGTGACCAGATCATGCATTTCCAGGAAGGACAAGTAATCCAATTTTTGTTGAAATGTCAGTCTGAGCTGCAGATACTCTTTTGGTATGAGCTGCAGCATTTTCTTTGGCTGTTGTCAATGGTGTGGTTGCTTACTCTAGAAGCTATCTAAGGCACTTGGGATGGCTTTTCATCTGCTGAAGAAGTATGACTTTCAGCTCATTGTGTTTCTGAGGAGTCATGCATTCTAGTGTTCTCTGGCATAGCTTGCTGGGTGTTTTGAGGGGGTAGATCAATCTCTCCCTAAACTACATGAAGAGCCTCATAGAAAGGATGATCTTTGCCACCCTTTCCTTAGGGTGTGGTGGTGACATCTCCTAAAAAACTGTCCAGTTGTTTTTGACTCTTTATTCATTCTCTCCTCCATAAATATCCATGGAGTGCTTACTATATGCCAGGCATCCTTCTGGGTGCTGGGGAGACAGCAGAGAACAAACCATTCTGAGAAGGTGACATCTGAGTTGAGATCCAAATGATACAAAGGAGCCAGACATGATAGATCTGAGTGCAGAATGTTCCAGGCAGAGGGAACAGGGATCCCAGGCCCCTAAAGAGAGAAAGAGCTCATTTTGTCTGAGGATCAGTGTGACTGGAACAGAATAAGCAGGGGGACATGGTACGTAATGACAATGTCTGGAGAGGTAGAGAGGAGCTAGATGAATGACATTAGGCCTTGGGGTTTTATTCTAAGTACAATGATGAGGCACTGGAGAAGTTTTAGGTAGGAGAATGAAGGACCTGATCTGATTTTTAAAAGACCACTGTGATTACTTTATGGGAGAATAAATTATAGGGCTGCAAGAGTGGATCAATCAAGAAAAATATTGCAAAATTCTAGGTGAGAAATGATGGTGGTTTGGACCTGGGTAGTGGCAGTGGAGTGGGAGAAAAATGGACAGATTCAAGACATAGAGGTAGCACTTGCTGATTAATTGGATTTTGGATGTGTGAGTGGGAGAGGGGCAAGAGAAAAATCAAGGAGGAGTCTCAGGCTTTTGGGTTGAACAAAAGGGCAGATGGTGCCACCATTAACAGAGATTCAGGGCCCTGCGTGGAACCTCAAGTATGGATAATGTCACCAGGTACTGTTGCCACCTTCAGTATCTTGGACCAATGACACATGCTCCTTTTGGTTTCATGTTCCATCAACATGGGAATAAATTTCCAGTAAACTATAAGTAGCAGTGAATGGAGAACTGAAAATGGTTTCCTTCCTATGAAAAAAGGAAGACCAAAAAAAATACTGAGCGTCTATCAGTATTTATCTATCAGTACTTACGAAGCACTGTTTCATTTTTATAGTCACAGACAATTAAAACAGTGACACTAAACAGTCTTTAGTGAGTGTTTGCTAAGTGTCAGACATGGTTCTAAGTGAATTACATATATTATTCTGTTTAGTCTTCTCATGACCTAGGAGGTAAAATGAAGATTTTACTTTACTTTTAGATGTAGGAACTAAGACTTACAGAGGTAAAGTAACTGCTCAAGTTCAAAACAAGGAAATGGTAGAGCCTGGATTTAAACACATGTCCTCTGACTCCTGGCCTGTACTCTTAAGCACTCCACACCCTGTTTCCCCTGGGCTATTAGCTAAGATGCCACTCCATCCTCGGGGCTGAAACATGGGTGTCATCATAGAGTGAGATGAACACGTGGTGCATCTACATCATGTGGGCAGTCTATGGTGGTGATTATGTTGCATCTCTCATGGGAAGAACATACCACAGGTGTTACAAGGGCAAGGAGAACTCATCATGAATAGAGGCTGCTAGAAGCTTTCTTGTTGGCAATGGTGTGGTATCTCCCAGTGCAGTAGAGAATTTGGATATGTTTGGAGGCATTTTTGCTTGACCTAGTAACTGTGTGTATATGGGGGAAAGGGGACAGGAATGCTAAGATCCGACATGCAAAAATGAACTGTTCTGCCCCAAATGCCAAGAGTACCACTGAGACCCTGGGACACTGGGTGAGTCTCTGAACTCTAGATGCTGAGGGGAGGCACTTCTCTTCTTAAAAGAGTCCAGAAAGCATTGATGCTGACAACTGTGCTACTAGAGCCCTGACTTCAGATTCAGATCGAAGATTCACTTGGCCTTCAGAGGCTTCTAAAACCTTGAATAAACAGGTATATTTTGGGTGTCTGGTGCAGCTAAGATGTTTTGTTCCCCCCCTTTCCTCCACTTTATTTTTTGGCCGGTAAAATGAGTACTTAACTGGGAAGCGACAGCTGGCATAGCTGGTATTACAACCCACTTGAGAGCCCTTAGTGAAGAATATCTGATTATACAAGGAAACCAAAATCTGTTTGTTTTCTGTTCATTTAATTTGATGTTTTAATGATGCTGCTAGTTATTTGAAATATTCTATTTCAATATACCCTTTATTTATTGTACTTGTACCCTGAGGCATGCTGGCAAAGAGTGACATGTTTAAAAGTCTGCCCTCAAATAATAAATTTCCACTGGAAACCAGAAGCAGAAAAGTTTTATATTAGGAATGCTTTAGAATATATATATTTTTTAAATCCATCCAAATTGGATTCTAGAGATAAGCACAAGGGGACTTTAAAAAATTTTTTTAACTCTTAATTTTAGGTTGGTTTTTTTTTTAACAAAATATAAAAACCCAACTAGAAAAAGAGTAATGCTGTGAGTCAGATAAATGGAGACAGTGGGCTTTAGTTCCAGTTGTTGGGGAGCAGTCAATTAACAAATAGTGTCTTTGAAGGCAGTGACTTACGGGTTTTGTCCTTCTTCTTCTTACTTTTATTGTAAGCCAGTTGGGACTATTTCTATATTTGTTTTCCTCTTTATATACTGTCTGCCCCCTGTAGGTTGCAAGCTCCTTAAGCACAAGGACCTTACCTGTTCGACTCCTATATCACTAGCATTTAGACATAGTTGTTGTTCAATAGAAGTGTGCTCAGTGTAGTAAGCAGAATATCCCCTCCCAAATGTCCAAGTCCTGATCTCTCAAACCTATGAATACGTGATATTACACGCAAAGGATAATAAGGTTCCAGATGGAATCAAGTCCTCTATCAGCTGACCTTAAAATAGGGAGATGATCCTAAAAACCACAACAATCCTTATAAGTAAAAGTGGGAGGCAGAAGAGAGGGTGTGAGTGATGAGATGTGAGAAAGACTCAACCTTCCTGTGTTGGCTTTGAAGGTGGAGGGAGAGGGTCCCTGGTCAAGGGATGAGGGCTTTTCTGGAAGCTGAAAAAGAAAAATGGATTTTCCCTTAGGACTTTCAGAAAAGATTCAGATCTGCTGACAACTTGAGTTTAGCCTCATGAGACCCATGTTGAACTTCTAACTTACCAAACTGTAAGATAATAAATTTGTGTTTTGAGGGCTACTAAGTTTGGGGTAAACTGTTAACAGCAATAGAAAATACATACACCCAGTGAAGGCGTCCCAGCCCATTTGTTCATCTATGTAATAAGGATTTACTGAAAGACCCATCGGTCATCTCCAGGTTCTATGGCAGGTGCTGTGATTATCTACGCCACCTCCCACCTCAGGGCCATTGCTCCTGCTGTTGCCTCTGTCTGGAGCTCTTCTTTCATCTTCTTGCTTGTCTGTCTCCACCAGACTAGGACAAGTCTTTCTTTAAGCTCTTCCAGTCCCTGAAATTTGTTTTTGGAAGCATTTATACCAATTGTGATATTTTAAAATGTTTGTAAATAAGTGCTTTTAGGTTTTTCCCCTGTAAATTGTCACACAGACACAGAAAACTACAGGAAAGTTATAGCATCATGGACTATTTATTATAAAGTAAACAACATTGACATTGCTCCTCAGGTCAAAAAATAGCATTCTGCCCATCAACTCCAAAGCTCTCCAGAGGTCTGGTACCTTCCCCTAGAAGTCACCACTTCCCTGACATTTACGTTAATCTCTTCCTTGTTTCATTACCTCTTTCTTCTTTGTTTTATTAACTGAGTGTACATCCTTATATCCTCTATTTTAGTTTTGTCTCTTTGTCTTTTAAGTTTTTGTTTATCTACAAATTCCTCCTCTGCCTCCTGTCTTTCCTCTTGAAATTTATTTGTAAGCAAATTTAGTTTGTTTTGTTCTGTATATATTCCCACAGTCTAGACTTTGCTGATCACATCCCTTTGGTGTAATTGAACATGTTCTTCTGTTCTCTGAATATCTTATAAATTTAGAGTTGGCTCTTAAGTCTTGATAGATTTAGGTTCTGTGTGTGTGTGTGTGTGTGTGTGTGTGTGTGTGTGTGTGTGTATTTGGCAAGACTCGTTTACAGAAGGTGGTGTCTTTTTCCATCAGGAGGCATGTAATGTCTGATTATCTCTGTCTTTGATGTTAGTGGTCTTTGATGCTCAACGTCTAGATCCATTCATTCATTGTAAGGGTTGAGAAATGGTGACATTCTAATTTATTATTCTTTCTTTATTAATGAGAATATTTCTAAAAGAGAAAGCTGCCCTCAACTTCTATTCAGCTACTGAAAGATAGTTTGTTTTGGAAAGGCAGGATAAATGCTTGATTTTTTCCCCCCTTTATTTGCCAGATTTCATGTTAGTAATTTGGCTCCCTAATGTTCTGGTAATTAATTATTTAGTGTCTCCTTCTCCTCTAAGATGTACCCCCAGCCTCTATGAGAGCAGGGGCAAGACTGATTTTAGTCACCAAAGAACCCCAGGGCCAAATATAGGCCTATGAAATAATCAACACTTGTTAGGTATTTATTGAATGAGTGGATGAGTGGAGTAATTCTCTTTTCTTTCCAGTCTCTTCCATTTCACTGCCCCTTCAATTTATCTTAATTCTCCTTTAGTTCCATGTAGTGAAACCATGGGTCAAAGTAATTTGGATCAAAAACATAAAATGAGTGAAGAAATACCCTTAGAGGCATCAAAAGGGTCTACTCTACAGTTGCTCGGAAACAAAAATACTAATTTAGAGCATTTAATGTGGATACCCTGTGAGAGACCCAAATGGGTTTTTAAACAACATCTCCTTGATTTTTCGCTTGTTTTGTAAGTGATGTCACCTTAGGGGGCTTCCTAATGAGATCCCTAGAAGAGGTAACATTATTATGGCTAAGAATTAACTAATAACAGAGTCTGCCATTTGAATGGTTCAAAGTGATTCCATATTGAGTATTCAATTTGTCCTCTAAAATATCCCTGTGAGGGGCCAGCCTATGAGGTACAGAGAGAAGGTGACCAGAACTATCATTCTCTATTTAAAATAGGCTTAGGGAGGTAAAGACACCCACCAATGTCTCATGGGGGACACAATTAGGGCTAGATATTTGCCCATATACTGGATTAGGTTCTAAGTAGCTGATAGAATTTAGAGCTGGAATGGACTTGAGAGATCATTTAATGGCATCAGTTATGTATTGTCACAATAGTGCTGTTGGACAAATGGCCATGAACTTCAGTGACACAAAATAACCAGCATTTATTGCTCTTGTGTCCAGGGTCAGCAGCACTGCTGATCTTGGTTAGACTCATTCACATGTCTGGGGATTGTCTTGCTGTTGCCTAACCAAAGCTGACCTTGGCTGGGGAAACCTGGGGGGCTCGGCTTACTCCACGTGTCTTTCATCCCATAGGATGCTACGTTAGAGAGTAACGTAGGCATCTACTTAGAATGGGCACATTGTCACTTCTGCTGTATTTTGTTGGTCAGAGTGAGTCATAAGACCAGCTCAGATTCAGGGAGTGAGGAAGTAGACTCTCTTTTAGGTGAGAGGAAAGTAAAGTCACTTGACAAAGAGCATGGATTCAGGGATGTGTGTGTGTGTGTGTGTGTGTGTGTGTGTGTACGCGTGTGTGTGTGTGAAGCACTGGGGCTTTAATGCAATTAGTCGACCACCACGCCATCTCATTTTATAGCGAGCAAACTACACTTCAAAGGAGAGCTAGGGACTTGCCCAAGGTCACTCAGTAGAATGAGGACAATAGCCCAAGACTCTTGCCTCCCATTCTAGTGGCCTTTCCTTCTACCAGTAGGCTCCAACTAAAGGTATAGAATATGATAGGAATTAGCATTCACACAGTCATTTAGCAAGTAATTTGTCATGAGCCTCATTGCTGCGTGCTGAACAGTTGGAGTTCTGCAGCTGAGGCTGGAGCGCCCCTGGGGGCCACCTCCTGAGCTAGGTTCACCAGGGCTGAGTGTATGGAGCCAAAGGAATGACTATCCTTGGAGGGGCTAGTCTTCTGTGTGGAGCCACTTACCTCACTCCATTCCGACTGAGAGATGCTGCTCTCTCAAGACTAGGACCAGTGAAATCAGGGACAAGAAGATGCCTATTCGGTTCTGTCTCTTTCTGTTATTTCTCCTTTTGGTATTTTGTGCTCTCTCTCACCCGCTTGCCAAAAACAACTCTTAGGAAAGGTTAGGAGAATATCAGTCATTTATACCTGAGTGTGAATTTTAGTCAAAGGATTACTTCTGCATTTACCCAAAGATTTGCTTCTGGATAATAGAATTCCAGGCAGGTGGAGGAACAGGTTCTCCACCTGTCCTTTCTAGGCATCTGAGCAGTCACACTCATGGACTGCAGTAAGGGACTAGCCCCGACCTGCCGAATAAAGTTCCTCATTTTTCTGCGTTTAATGGAAAGGTCACCTTGGTGTCCCTGGAATGATACCCTTTCTTTATCATCCAACAGGTGGTTTTAGTGAAAATGGGTTTTCGTACCAGAGTTTCCCTTTGACTCAAGGGGAAAATAACACAGTCATTTTTGGGGTCTGTTTAGTCTCAAAGGGAAACAACTTACTAATTAGGGTAAGAGTCTTTACAAAAATATGTTTTCGATTCCACTGATGGTCAGTTACAAGCGATAACACTGTTAAATGTAGTGCCTAATAAATCTGGAAAAACTACCCAATAAATGTAAGTAATAACAATGATTAACAATAAATTAAATGCAGAGAACCAGGAATGTACCACATTATTTTTAACTAGTTTGGGCCATCGGGTTCTGATTATTCAGTTTGTCCTGTGCACCTGGAGTTTATTAGAGTGTAATACAAACTAAACGGTCCCTCAGAGAGGCCACTGAAAGGACTTAGTATAAAACAATATACAAGTTTAATAGTGGTAACTGACCTTTCTTTCTTTTACAAAAACATATCTTTGTAACTCGAGCCCCAAGGAAATGTAATGCTTTTTACCTAATCCTGATTGTTAATTTTCCTTTTATTTAATTTAGAAGGTTTCATTTGTTTCATGAGATAGGAAGATACAATTTATATTCAATAATTCTTCCTGCTCTGGAAAGAGATCCAAAATGGCTAAATATTTCTTCCCTTTTGCCGTGTCTATTACAAGAAGAGGGGAAAACAGACAAGCAACACACTCGCTATTAATGGCAGCTGGTTAAAACCCACATTTTAAAATAGCCAAATGAAATGAGTCCATGTGTTTATAATCAAGGTGCATTTGACTAATTTTCCCTAAATCTTTAAATATTACTCATTCTCAAATGCCAGAAAATTGGGCTGTTTCTCAGATGAGGACGGGAAGGCAACACTAGCCTCTGACGGAGGAACTTTTCTATATTTTCCACAAATGCTTATCTTTCAGGTGCCATCTAATGGGACTACTGTAGTTCAAAGACAGAATCCTCCAATTTTTGCAAACCTTTGTGCATGGTTGTCTCTATCATTTTGAAGTTTTTCTAATATATTCTCAATGTTTTCTAGGAGAAGGATGTTTTCAGTGCCACTCTAGCTGGGGTTTCTCACTCCTTCCATCCCACACCCTAGTCCCCAAATTGAGTGCATTTGCAACAAAAAGAATTTTAACTAGAGTCAACTCCTGTAAACGTCTGAAACTTGAGGTGCCCAGGACAAACACGAGGTCTGGCAAACAGTCCATAAAACCCTGCCTTAAAATAATTAAATGAAATGGTCGCCAGGGAGGGCAAGAATGGCATTGGCCAGGGGCGTCAACAGAGCATGACACTCTATTTTCTTTAGCCTGCTAATCAATATGGTTGGCCTCAGACCTCCCATACCCCTTTGGTGAAGCCCCAAATCTCACATCTCACTGGCTAACAGTCAGCCTTCCTTGCGTAATCAAAACCATTTTTTGTTCAGAAGCTGGTCTTTATCTCAGAAGAACTGAGCAAGTTCAGCTCACACTTAGAAGAGAAATTCTGCTCCAGAGGGAGGGTGGCTTGACTTTTTAATTGGAAGGCTCAGGTCAAGCAAAAGGTGGATCAGTTTCTCTACCTGTGCGCTGGAGGAGCATCATGTAACTCAGCCTGGTTCTCTCTTTGGATGGGTAAGCACGGGGAGGGGCGGGGACAGAGATGGAGTTTCTAGTTGCTGTGGAAATATCCTCGGAAGAACATAACTAGTTAACGCAGGTTGGAACTGAGAAGTGAGTGTAGTTCCCCATAAAGATCTCTATCATCTCCTAAACTGCTTAATAAGATGACGACTATTGTTGTCTTAGAATTTCTTGGGTGCCAGCACTGTGCTAGGTGCTGGCATGCGTTTTCCCATTTGATCTTCACAGTGACTGCATGGGGTATGCACTATTAACTCCTTCACTTAACATTCCGATGTTGCCCTATCCTGTTTTGGAACCAGCAAGAGGATAGGAAAAGGCAGCACTCAGAGTTCCTGCTGTGGGAGCATAATTGACTGGTGGCCCCTGTTGCCTTCTCTCTGGATCCACCACTGAGGTGATGCTGAGGCCACACTCCCTGTGAGCTGTTCCCAGCCAACGACTGAGCGCAGGAAGCCACAAAGGCCCGTTTCCGAGAGAGCTGAGACTCTTCCCACAAGTGACCCTGCCTCAAGGAGTCCTTGTCAATCTGGCCAAACCTTTCTTGGAACTGTGCTGTCTGAAACTCTTCCTACCCAATCCTCCTTCCTTCCTTCTGTCCTTCGCAGGTGTCAGACTGGCATTGCTGTCGAAAGCTCCCCACTTCCTCTGTCACAGGCATTTCCCCAACTAAATACCTCTCACATCTGGTCCTTCCAGTCTTAGAGTCCGCTTCTCAAAGAACCCAAAATAATGCACTAGTTAACACAGCAACAACTATCACCATGGATAACAATGAATCTTAGACTTAAGTTTTCGATTGTTCTAGGTCCAATGACAGCCTTGCCAGGCAGTCTGAGAGTCCCAGGAGGACTGAGCGATTCCCTTACAAAGCTGGTCATCCCTCCGGGGAGTTCACACCCTGTGCCCTGACCCCAGCTCTATCGCCCTGTGGTCATTTGGCCTCCCTTCTCTCCTCTGCTATGCAGCCCGCTTCTGGCCTTGTTCCTGCCATTACCCTTTGTCCAAATGCAGCCCAACAGCCTTCCCCTGTTACTTAAGGCAGAGGGGCTCTTCACAGGACCTCGGCACCATTTCTCAAGCTCTACTCTTTCCCTCTGTGATTGGAACCTCTCCTGAGCACTTCAAAGTCTGACTAGAATCTCTTCCTCCCTTCTCAGTTTTGGGTAAGGCCATAGTTCTGAGGACTGACAGGGACAGGATTAAGAGCTGCACTGAGTAGGGTCAAACTCCAGCTCTATGACTTAACTGCTGTGTGACCTTGACAAGTTACTTAACTTCTCAGTTCTTTATTTGTAAAATAAAGATAAAAATACTTCCTCATTTCTAGGATTCTTGTAAGGATTACATGAGGTATTTAATGCAAAGCACTTAGCTTATAACCTAGCACAAATAAGTACTCGATAGATGGTACCTAATTCTTGTGGTCAGACTTCTATATTATTATCTAACCAACACCTGTAGTGATCAAAGATAGGCATCCAGATCACTATTTCCAGTAGTTGTATATAATTTCCTTCTAAAAAATATCAGAGAGGTTGCTTATTAAATGGAATGTCAACAAGGATCTTGGTATTTAGGATCAAATTTTCTTTCCTGGGATTTGGGGGTTTAAGGGGGGGGGTGAATGTCTCCATTTAAGTCCTGGGGAAATCTTGGCAGTTTGAAGGTAACCTTCAATTTTCATGGCTGTGCAGCTCCTCTCAAAGAGAGATTGTCTCTAGAGGAGAGAAGGAGCTCTACATTTAATAGCTTGCTTCTGGGAAGAACTTGAAACATCTTTATGGTCCTCCAAACAAAGCAAAGATGGCACTCCCACTCCCTCCTCTTACTTGCTTTTTTAGAGATGAAAGCTGGGTTCATCACAAAGAAGAATGTTTGTTAAAGAGAGTTACTTTCACTCACCAGATTTTGGGGGAATAGCACTCTCTCCTTTAGAAATTTGCTAAGCTTCCCAGGCAAGGAGGATGTATACTTGCCGATAAGACATGGAACGTTCTTTAGACTTGGCTGTTCTCCTGATTCCCTCAAACAGTACGGTTTCATGTTGTAACCATTATTTCACGTACCTTGCAGCCAATAAAATAATCACAGAGAGATGATTCGGTCTCGGTCCTTAAGTCAGTAAAGCCTCCATGCCATCAGAGATGGAGGGAAACACTCCAGGTTTAATTTTGAGTGACATTGGATGAGAGCCCGGTTCTGGGTCTGTACCGGAGTTATCCAGCTGTTCTTTCATCATGCATCCAGAAAGCCAGTCACAAGTTTCTCCAGCTCATCTGCACATTCTTGATTCTGCCTCTAACATTTTATTTCTAATTCCCCTGATGGCTTCAGTGAAAGTTCCCGGCAAAGATTGATTGCAGGGCATGACCCAAATTTGTAACTGGCCACAAAACGCTGTAAAACAAAGTTCACCGAATACCTTCCAGCTGATTGTAAGTGATTTTTGAGAAAGATCTGGATATGTTTTTCTTCTTCTTTTTTTCTTTTGCCACACAAAATATCTGAAAAAAGAACTTTTTGCCAAACTCTGATGTTTGTACCATCATCTGTAAACCATGCTACCTGACAAAATGGACTGCATGGAATTGCTGATGGTGGCAGCGGCTCTGCCTAACCGGTAGATTTTTGCTTGCCAGGATATAACTGTGAACAAAGTAGGTGTGGTGGCAAGGGAGGCCAGAGACCCGAGTTCCAAAAAGGCTTGGGAGATTTCTGAGTCTCCCTAGTGGGCATTTTTTCTTACTTGCAAAATGCAGAAAGCATCGTCAAGTTACATCTTTGCAGAACCCTGGAACGCTTGCCCAAAAATGGAGTAAGAGAAGGGTTTTTCAGATCTGCAGAATAGCGTTGTTACTTGAAAGAAACTTCTCAGTTTTAAGCTTTTGCCTACATATTTCTCTTATACCTTTGACACTTGCTTCTTGCTGCAAATGAATAAGCTTAAAAAATGCTAATGAAAAAATTACGAAGTATGGTCTTAAAGAAAGAATTTGCTTTATTATGGTGTTCTGAATACAGGTATTTTAGTCATATTATGGTCAATGAAATAGTTCGTGGCTCATACTGTGGAATAGAATATAGAAGAATGTATTTGCTCTAGGCATTGAGCACGCCTAGGTCCATTGGGAGGCTGGTAGGTTGTTTCCTCTCAAGGTCTGTCTAATGAGGACTGGAGAAGCTGTCTGGTTAAAAGTTTGTCCTAGAATTAGTGAGAGCCATGAGTTAGGGCCAATGGGTCATGGCTGGGGGAAGGATGGCATTTTCTCATTTAGATGGTCTTTTCGTTCTGCCTCCATGGGGGCTCTGTGGAAGCTAACAGAGAGGAGGCGCCAAATACCCAAAACATTAATGGCCTTGGTGATAGGGATTTTAGCAACCTCAGAAGAATGGGTCACTGGAGCCATTAGCATTGCCTCCTCAGCAGCAGACTCTGGCTGTCTTCAGTGGGCTGGGCCATTGGTGGTAATACCCTCAACTCAGATGCCATTAGCATTCATGATACCATACAGGACTGCGAGCATCAGAAGTTATGCTGATGATGGCTGTAGGAACCAGTATCAGAATTGACTTTATGGGACACTGGCAGCAGGGTAGCCTAAAGGGAACATGAGCTACCTATTGTGATGTGGACTGGGCTTGGGGCGTAAAGAAGCAGTCACTTGATCCTGTGGGCAAAAGGGAACCACTGAGAGATTTTGAGAGAAGGACTCTTGGTCAAAATTGGTCTTCAAGATGATGCTCTAGCCTTATAAAGACAAGTTGAATGGAGGATCAGGGGAGGCTGAAGGCAGGGAGGCTATTTATAAGAGTCCTCTTCAGAGATTCATACTAAAGGCCTGAGCAAGTCTGAGGTTTAGAAGGAGCCATATGAAAACTCGAGTGGACACCACATCCAGCTGAAGGGATGTCTCATCTAATCCTTAAAGAGCATCTTTACACCAAGTGAGTCATGAGACTCGTGCTCTCTGGGTGTATGCCACCTATCTGGTGAGATAAACCAGAACCAGTTGGAGAGTCATCAAGGAACTAAGCAAACTGACTGTCACAAACCCAGGCCATTTCTCTCACCTAAATGCCAAATTACCTGCCAGTTGGGGCTTTTTTTGGAGTAGAAGGAATGAAAGGTGGAGCATTAATGGCCTGCGATTAATGGGAAGATGAGAGCACTGGTCCCCTGGGAAGTAACTGGGGCCTTCTTTGGATGTCGGAGGTGCCAGAATCAGTATGGCAACCAGGGATCCAGCTCCTCTGTGAACACTGTCTTCCCTTCAATGGAGTCCCTCCATGAAAGGCAAGTAATCAAAGTGTAGGTTTGGTTTGAGCTACTTTTCCTGAAGGCAGAAGATTGACATCCCAGCCATAAGTACTGACACAGTCCCAGCCATTTCATTTCTTTTTACCTGTTTTAATTTGGGGACAAATAATTATTTTTCTGGCAGCTAGGCAGATGAAGATGAACAAAGAATGGAGGCCTATAGTTTAGTATAAAACCCCTGGGGAAGGCAGGCAGCCAGGAGCCTGGAGTCCTATTCTTGGCCCTCTCACTGATGAGCTGCATTGATGTGTCTGGGTTTGCTCATCTGTACAATAGGAAGCTTGGGCTTAGTGATAGAGGAGGCCTCTTCCAGCTTAAACTCCCTGATATTTAACTCCAAAAGGGGCAGATTTCCTGCTTGTTGTGGAGAAATGACTTGACCACTTCAGGTCTCTTCAGTGAGAAAAGATGAGTAGAGGTTAAAAGCTTTGGAACCCGATTCTATAATGGATAGATTGTGGCCTTGGGCAAGTTCCTTAACCTATATGAGTTTTAGTGTCCTCTTCTGTAAAATAGGGCCCAATACCACTGGCACTGAGGTAACCCTTTGAGCACATGAAGTCCTCAAGCAAGGATGATGCCTGGCAAAGGTGGTGTTGTTCTTGAATGTAGTCATTCAGTTTAGGACAAAGCATCCCAATGCCCGGTCCTGAATCTGGAGGGGGTTGACACCACCTCCCATGTCCTTTTCCATGTCCAGTGCTTTTGGATCATCACCTGTGGGCCAGTCCTCTTTGTCCTCTGTAAGTCAAGACTCACCAAGGGGGAGAACTGCATAGTTCCCAGGCTGGAAGAGAAATATGACATTTTGCTTTTTATATTAAAGAACTAGAACATGTGCTCTATATAAAATCTGAAAATACAGAGAAGCAAAAATTAAGAGATGAAGAACACACATTTCCACTATAGGTAGGTCAAATAATGTCCTCATCTTCCCCAAAGCTATCCTTGCCCTACCCCAGAACCTGTGAATATATTGCCTTATACCACAAAAGGGACTTTTCAAATATAAGTAAGTTAAGGGTCTTGAGATGGGAGATTATTCTGGATTATCTGGTGGGCTGAATATAATCACAAGGGTCACTTTACGAGGGAGACAGGAAGATCAGAGTCAGAGAAGGAGATGTGACGATGAAAGCAGGGGGAGAGAAAAGTGTGTGACAACAGAGCAAAGGTTGGAGAGATGCGGGGCTGTGACCCACGGAGTGCAGGTGGCCCTGGAAAAAGCATGAAAACGAACTAGAACTACAGAGGAGACTTTGATTTTACCCCAGTGAAAGGGTTTTTTGACTTGCAGAAATATAAGACAATAAATTTGTGTTGTTTTAAGCCACTAAATTTGTGCTACTTTGTTACAGCAGCAATAGGAAACTAATACATGCAACCAATCCCCAGGAAGATCATCAATGTAATTAGTATATGTGTGCATAAGCTTCCAGATCTTTACGCACACGTGGATTTTTTTTTTTTATTTTTATTTTTTTAGCCAACATGAGATTATGCTATACTTCCTCTTTTGTAGTCTACTTTCTTCTGGCAACGATCTTCACTTTTCCATTTTAGTAAATTTTCATCTCTTCTAAAATCAGGTTATATTTCAATGTTCTCAACTGATCCCAAAATGTCACTGCCCTGTTGAAGCGGTCAGGCTGGAGGTCCTGCGGAACGTTCTCCTGTCTAGATTTGTCTGGTTGCTTCCTTGTGGTAGTCTTTAGTTTGTCCCTCTATCCCCTGTATTTCTTGTCAGCTGGATATTGTGTCTAAAAGCTTGATGTATTCAATTACAGGCATTGGGCTATATAATACAGTGTAAGTGATGCTATGTGTTTGATGTTACATCACATAATTTTTAGTTGCTCTATTAGACTATTTGCTTCTCTAAGGATTGTTCCTAGGACCAGAACAACAGGTGCTGCACGGGTTTCAGAGGCATCAGGTGAATGTGATTCACTCTGCCTCTGGGGGACCTAATTGTTCTTAAGGAATACCACTTCCAGGAACTACTTAAATTCAAGGCAACTCATTTGCTAGCTTAATGGAGCAGAGCCCCAACTCAGCTCCAAGGGAGGGCCAACCACAGGAAATACAAACCTGCAGACCACATTTAAACTCATAAATTATTGGGAATAAACTTGAAGAAAACAAGCAGGTTCAATTTCAACAGACCTTTCCCAGCTAGGTGTACCAGCATCTGACTGTTTAGACATCATTAAAATACATTGCACCCAATATGTTTACCCACAGTCATCTATATTACCTGGGCAGGTCATTCATCAGCCTGTCAATTTAAATGGATTCTACGTATAAGTAACACTCTAACATGCAGAGAACTTTTAAGGAGAAACTTGTAGTCCTAGTGTGTCAGAAAAATGCATATTACTCAAAGCCTTGTTTGAGGGGACCATCCTCACCCAAATCAAATAGGAAATCAAATACGTAGTTTGAGCATTTCCTGCCCAAACTACCATTTCTATTTTAAGTGATGTTGTTATTATTATTACCAACAACAATAATAAAAGCATCGTAAAGAGTTTATAGACAAGATTTCTTTAGGCAAAGATTCTGAAATTAGCATTAATCCCTTGGCCCGTGGTTGAACTATTGCATTTTGCGTGTGCGTGTGT
Organism: Eonycteris spelaea; assembly: GCA_003508835.1. Taxonomy (NCBI): domain Eukaryota; kingdom Metazoa; phylum Chordata; class Mammalia; order Chiroptera; family Pteropodidae; genus Eonycteris; species Eonycteris spelaea. The sequence continues at coordinate 11,171,706 of PUFA01000004.1, read as the reverse complement.
GTGTGTGTGTGTGTGTGTGTGTGTGTCTTTTCCATACATCCTATCCAAACACTTCTCTCACATACTTAAATATATTGACGACATCACAGGAACCGAGCCAACTTTTGGGGCGCCATCACTTTCAGGAGATTATAAACTCTAATTTGAGCTTTCCAGAGTCTGACCAAATCTGAGGTGCTCTCAGCAGGAATATAGTATTTCGAGGGTCATTGTAATGCATAATGGTGTGCAGTCTGCTTGCTTGTTCTCCCTCTTTCCTCAGCCCTGAAAGTCTAAAATTTTAGATGGGTCCTGGTGAGAAACTTATAGCATAAGAAAGCGTGCTTTGGGCAGAATCCAGAAAATAATAGTGCTATGTATTTTGCCACTTGGGAAAAGAGATGGAAAGGGGAAACTTTGGAAATTGAAGATATGAGTAGTACAAAACTAACCGAAGAATGCTAGATAGATTTTTTTAAAAAAATAACATTTCTAAAAGACTTTGGAAGACAGTGTATTCTTCAAATCACTGCACTGCTCTTTAGCATGAATTAAAGATGGAGTGAGTTCTGTGAATGGACATCACTTGCTATATTAATGGGATCACCAGATGCCCACATTTCGGAAATGTAAAGAAAGTGAAACCCTTGTAAAATTTTATGTATTATCCCTTTCACCAAAATATGAAAAACAGATTAGAAGGGGGAAGGAAAAGTTCTTCTATAAATAAATTTGAAGAAACACTGGACCAAAAGGAGACACTTGTTTAAATACAATGTCCAAGGAAGAAAAATCGTCAAATAAACAAGAATCCCCACTTTTGACGGAGCAGGAAAGGCCTTCGTGTCGCAGGCTCTAAAGCAGAATTGTCCTCCCCCTGCCCTTGGAGAATGCCTTTCTGAGCTTAGCCTTCTTTGGCAATCACATTTGTTAAAAAAAATAAACAAGAGCTGTGGATCTGGAGCCTTCTTTGGAAGATATGTAGACATTATAAAGATATTTTTACCAAGGACCTATTGAAAACTATAGGCTTATGTGTGGCCTAGATCCTTGAATTACTTGTTGCTTTTCTTAGCCTGCTTTCCCCACAACTTCTTCTTACAGTGCATCTTGAATCATTGCTGCTCTCAAATCATAAACAATTTGCCATTTGCAGGGTTGTCATTGAACTATGTGAGAAAAATGCCCCTGTAGGCTAGAGGTCCCATTGAGACATTGCCGAAAATCTGAGCCTGCAGAACATGTACCAGATGCACCCAACAACAAGGAATCTAATTTCAGAAAGGGAGAAAATACATTAATTTATGCTTGATAGTTTAAAAAAATTTACAACTTTATGTGCCTTGGAAGAAAACAAAACAACACAACAACAGAGACCTGAGGTTTCCCTTAGATTCACGGTTGTTTATAAGGGCCACTAAAGGATTTGAACTTGAAACATTGGGTAGGAAAGTTGGCAGAGGGAGCTGAAGTAGAGGGAGAAGTCCTGGTCTGGATATCTGGTATTTTGGATTTAGTCCTTTATAAGTTGTATTATCTTGGGCAAGCCATTTAACCACTTGGAGCATCTGTCTCCTCATTGATAAATGAGAGTGGCATGCCTGTCCGTTTAAGCCAGCCCTTGCAGGGAACACTACCGGGGACCTGGAGAATCTTCCAGAACATGCTACTCTTGCTTGAGCCTCACTGGCTTCTGAGTTGGTTCCATATAAACCCAGTTTATATGCGAACCCAGCCTTGGTCCTGCCTGGACATTTTGGAAAGGTGTTCACTGAGACTTTCCTGGGTATCTGCACCTTGGCCCTTGTTTTTCTCCTTTGACACACTTTGGCTCACATTTTGAGTCTCAGCCTCTCCAATTACATCGAGTTGGAACTCTCCACACAGCTGGCACGAGCATCCCCTTCTCACCCTCACTCTATTACTTGGCAAATTCCAGCCCTCTGGGAAGGTAGCTTAGTAATATTAGCTAACATTTACTGGGTCCTTACCAAGCACTTTATTAATCTCACAAAGCCCTTGTGAGGCAGATATTATTATTGTCTCCATTTCACAGTAGAGGAAACTGTGGCACAGAGAAGTTAACTGACCTCCCTGAGGTCACAGAGCTCCTAAGAGGCCAAGGTGGGATTTGAATATAAGTCAGGAATGAGCAAACTTCTGTAAAGGGTCATCTAGTAAATAATTGAAGCCTGTTGGCTGAATGGTCTTCGTCACAGTCACTGAACTTAGCTATTCTAGCACAAAAGCAGTGACAGACGATATATAAGCACATAAGCAGGGCTGTGCTCCCATAAAACTTTATCAAGGCTGAAATTTGAATTTCATGTAATTTTCATGTGTCACAATGTATTATTTTCTTTTGATTTTTAAAATCATTTAAATTTCTAAAACTCATTCTCAGTTTGCAGGCCATACACAATCACGCGTGGGCCAGGCTTGGCCCCTGGGTCGCAGTTTGCAGGTCTCTGACTTAGGCTATTATCTCTAGGGCATATATGCTGGCTCTCAGCAGTACCATTATTATCCCCTTCTACAGATGAGGAAATTGAGGTCATGCAGAGTTAATAAGTAGAGGCTATTGGAGCCCAGGCAGTGCAAATGCAGTGCCTGGACTTCACCCCTAAATTATGGCAAAGGGACAAGGTAAGTTGTTTGTTTCATGGCATAAACATGAAGATCTAATAAGATCATGCACCTGGCATACACAAAAAACACATACTAGAGTTTTTTTCTTTTTTAATGTGTGGAAGCTCTTATAAACTATAAAAGATAAGCCACTGAGATGAGGTTAGCTTCTAAAAACAAATCTCCTAGTGGGAAGTGTGTTATATCTTTCATTCATTTTACAAGCATTATCTACTGCATTGTTTGTGCCAAGTATACTGGGCACCATATGTGATGACAGAAATGATGGGTGACAGCACTTAGTTTAGTGGAGGAAAGATATGCCCCGCCTGTAAATGATTAGGATGCAAAAGATTAACTGCTACCATGAATGGGGTGAAGGCGGGAGGGTGCACTGAGGACTGCCGTGTGTGCTGGGGCTTTGAGGTAAAGGAAGAGGAGACTTCTAGGCTAAAGGAACAGCATGTGCAAAAACACTGAGGGATGGAAGAGTAGGGTGGCTGTCGTGTAAGGAATCTGGGAGTGTGTGGCAGAAATGGGGCCTTGAGGAAGGTAGAGGAGCTTGACAAGAGCCTTACTATAAATGCCAAAGTTCTAGACTTGCTCCCCTGGCACCCAGCTTCTAAAACAAGGAAGGTTATGGGGGAGTGTACAAAGCGTAACAATAGGATAAAGATGAGGCAGCTTTCTGGGGCCTCGACTGTATTCAAAAAATTTTAGAGAAAAATCACTGTTTTTAAATTAAAAAAGAAAAAAAGAAAAAAACCCGAAGATGTGTTGAGTGGAATAAAAAAGTCATATTAAAATTTGAGATAATGTGTAAGATTTCAAAGAAATTTCAAAGCAATTCAAAGTGGACAGCTTTAGGCTCCAACCCACACCCCTGAAACTTTTCTTTTAGAGGGAATGAGATGGGAATTTTGAGAGGCAAGTTATAAAGAATAGGGAGATGTTAAACTTGGTAAACAGTGCGATGACATGATTGGGTTTGTTTGTGTAGAATTACCATGCTGGCTGACTGCTGGGAGGGAAGATGGAGAGGAAGCAAGGAGAGGTCTAGAGGTGAGTGAGGAAGCTACTGCAATAACTCGGGAAGGGAAAGTGGAATTTGATAGCCTGATACAGAGGGAGTTTGATTTTGTCATCAAGTGTACACCCTTGTTCCACTGAGAAGCGCTGGGAAGAGAAACCAGCACTTGCTTTGGAGTGAAAAGACCAAGATTCGAACCCCTAATTTTGACCAGCTGTGTGACCTTGGACAAAACACTCAGTCTCTCTGAATTTCGCTTTTCTTATTTTCCCAATGAGGAAAACGCTACCTATCTTGCCTACCTCTAAGAGTGTTCTTTTGCATCTCTAAGAGAACGCCTGTGACGAGCTCTTTATAAGAGGCTTGAACATTGCTTGTGGGTTTCAAGGGAACAAAGGGCCAGAGCTCTTTCTGCTTAGTGACCTCTTGAAGAAAAGGCAATTGCTATTTTTACCCCCCTTCTTCAGCTGTTGGAGCTGAGGATCAATTGCAACCAGGCTAAACAAAAAAAGGTAGTCATACATGATCAGCAAAATGGTCCAAATGATGTCATCCATCAAGATGGACATCGCAATTTGCCAACTATTTTCTCATAAATCAAACCGTGGTCCCTCAAGGAAGAGGGGCAGGGCTTGGGGAGCCAGCATGGCAGGGCTTATCGGGAGACCAGACGTGGGGAAGCAGGGGAAGCGCTCCCTTAAGGATACAGTAATTATTTTCACTCGATGGGAAACCAAGAGGGGCACGATGGGAGGGAGAGCTGGAGAGTGTCTGCCTCACTTCATTACTACTCCCCAGGCAAGGGACACAACATATGCTTTTCATTGGGAAGCCAATAATTTTGAATCGTGGGACAGGTGAAAACTTAAATGACATTTGCAAACCTTGATTTATTTCTCTGCTTAACTCCGGAACATGCTTTAGACTCAGCTCTATAAGTTTCCATAGATTAGTGGTCAATGTCAAGAATTTTCAATGACATATTCAAGTGTTTCCTGTCCCTATCAGTTAATTAAATAGTTTCAGTACTAATCTCTTCTTATTGAAATGGTTTCCCTTCTTTCAGTTATGGGTTTGGAAAACAGCGATATGAAGTATGTGCTTTATTGAAAACAAAATAACAAAAATAAAAAAGAATACTTTTTCCCCCACGTGCTATTTTACTTGCTGGAAATCTCATTAAAAGTTATTTATGAGCTGTTAGGGATCCCATAAGGATTACACCTAATTCAGTCTGTAAAGCTTTTGAGTTTCTTTTACATGAAGGACCTCCTTTCCCATTATTCTACTTTGGTTTGCACCCAAATAAATACTGGAGATCAACTTCTTGGCAGAAGAGGGCTCCTTGGTCCCTAACCTCACCAACGTCACTCATGTGACCCAGGCAAAGTCTGTACCTTCCTTCCCTTTTTGCTGGGCCCTCTCTGCTACAACCAGGGTAACCAAACTGAGGACAAACTCATGGCAATTGGTAAATTGTTATTTGTGTTATTACAGTGAAGATGCAGGCTATAGGTATCATTTACACCCCTGGGGTTTGCAGGCTCTGTGACTAACCACAGTTAGTTCTAACTGACTATCCCATTTTCTATTATTCCTCCTCCTCAACTCCCTCTGAAATAAGAAAACTGAATTTGATAAGAATGAATAATTTTCCAGTCTTTTTATAGGGCCTATATACTCGTTAGTTTGCTGTTTCTGAGACCTTGTTCTCAGGGATCTGCTCCTTAGCTCACCAAAGATTGAAACACCAATTTAAGCACCTTTTGTTCTTCTAGGCCATTTAATAAAACACCCCAAATAGAAATGCATTTAATTTCCAGAGACTCTTCCTTATGTTTATATTTTTAAGAAACAATAAAGAATGTAGTGATTCAAGTACACAACTATTCCAAATGGAGTTTTGTCTGTTGAAAAATTGGTATAAAACTTGAAAAGTAATAAGGGCATTGCTGCCATAACCATAAGATGCACAATATACTTAGGTGAGAGTTAGTTATTATCATTATTACCAGTATTCCTGCTATCTTTTCTAACAAAAGTCTGGCCATGGACTGCTCATTCCTCTCCAGGTATCTGCAAACCTTACCTATGGTATTGCTTTCTGTGGTTTTAGTTACTCAAGGTAACTGGGGTCCAAAAATATTAATCGGAAAATTCCAGGAATAAACAATTCCTAAGTTTAAATTGTGTCATTCTGAGTAGGGTGATGAAATCTTGAGCTGTTCTGCTTCATGCCTGCCTGGTATTCTCTGTTCAGCATCTCCACACTTTGTATGCTCATTAGTCACTTAGTAGCCATCTCTGTTATCAGATCGACTGTCATGGTATCGCGGTGCTTGCGTTCAAGTCACCTGTATTTTACTTAATAGTGGCCTCAGAGTGCAAAGTAGTGATGCTGACAATTTGAATATGCCAAAGAGAAGCCACAGTGCTTCCTTTAAGTGAAAAGCTGAAAGTTCTCAACTTAATAAGGAAAGAAAAAAAGTCGTATGCTGAGGTTGCTAAGGTCTCTATGGTAAGAACGATTCTTCCATCCACGAAATTGTGATGAAGAAAAAAGTCATGCTGGTTTTGATCCTTCTGATGTATCATCAGAAGGTCAATAGTAGCCCGTTATGTCACAACGTCTATGTAATTCACCTCACTTCATCTCATCACATAGGAATTTTGTCATCTCACATCATCATCATAAGAAAAATGTTAGTACAATCCATATGTTGAGAGACAGAGAGCACATTCATATAACTTTTATTGTAGCATATTATTATAATTGCTCTATTTTATTAGTAGTTATTATTGTTAATCTCCTACTGTGCCTAATTTATAAATTAAACTATCATAGGTATGTATACACAGGCATAAATATAGAATATATAGGGTTCAGTACTATCTGTAGTTACAGGCATCCACTGGAGGTCTTGAGACATATCCCCCACAGATAGAGAGGACTACTCTTCTCCCTGTACACTGGCTCATTTCTCAGCTGAAACACCAGGCACCAATAATACCAAGTCCATGATGAATCATCTGGCCAGACTGACATAAGCCTGGAATATTATTCTGGCCACCATGGGAATACTGACAACAGTGTCTTCAGTTATAAAATCTTTCCTTCTCGGATCTCAAAGCATTTACATGTATGTGAGACTGAAACCTTAGCCTACCTATACTTCTCCATTTGTGCAAGAGCTGGTCTTACCAAAAGGAGTTCAGCAATAAGGCAATGGCTGTGTATTTTAGGAGAGAGTATATTTCTTTTTAATCTCAACCACCTGGAGAATTTTAAAATTCTGTATTTTTTTAGAATTCTACGTAAGAGATCAGTTTAAATTTTTTTAACAGTCATTTAAACATCCTGAGTACACTGTAATCTCTCAAACAAGAAAGACCTTTGGGCTAAACCAGGGAAAACCACATGAGTTGTTTGTGTGTTTAGTCTAGTACAATGTTCTTGACCCTGGCTGCAGATAAAAAAAAAAAAAAACCATACTGGAAGACAGACTGATTTTGATTTTGCCTTTCCCCATATTCAAGCTTGGAGTGTGTGTGCGTGTGCGGGCGTCTTTAGGATTTACAGATAATTCTATCCTGGAAGCTAGGTTTAAGAACCACCAGCCTGAGTTTGATGGTAAAGAAAGGCTTGGGTGTTACTACGGTGAGACCCTCCCAGAATTCTTGGTGCTCTGTCCCTGCTATAATTCGGAGTGAAATGAACCTATGGGGCTCTGTCTTACCCTTTGACTCCAAACACAGACTTAAATTATTATTCACCCACTCCTTGTGGGCTGAATTATGTTATGGGTTGAATTGCATCCACCCTAAAAAGATGTTGAAGTCCTAACCTCTAGTACTTGTGAATGTAACATTATCTGGAAATAGGGTCTTTGTACATGACCAAGTTAAGGTAAGGTCATTAGGGTTGGCCCTAATCTGATGTAATCATGTCACTATAAAAATAGCAGATTCGGACATGGAGACAGACACACACATAAGGGGAAGGCCCTGTGAAGATAGAGGCAGAGATATAAAGGGCAATCCTTATATGAGTCAAGGAACGACAGATATCGCCAACAAAGCACCCGAATCCAAGAGAGCCTAAAACTGATTTTCCATCAGAGCTCCGAGAAGGAACCAACCCTGCTAACACCTTAATCTTGGACTTCTGGCCTCCAGGACTGTGAGACAATAAATTTCTGTTCTTTAAGCCATTCGGTCTGTGGTAATTTGTTATGGCAGCACTAGGAAAATAATACACCTAGTGAATCAACCTCGCGTCCTTTCAAACTCCAGGCAGATGAAATTTACTGAGACCAGGCCTCAGACTTTACCACACAAAGTCCATAAGTGTGACCAAGGTATCTTACTAGCTCGAATAGTCTGCAAAGTGAGGACTGAGAACACAGGACAAATAAGTGGTTCTTCTTGGGAATACTTATGAAGGCTTCTAAGAGGAGGTGACAGCATTTAATCTGAATGTGGGAGGAAGAGCATTCTTTTTGACAAAAGTGAAGGGAAACAAAGGTGTGCAAACAAAGATATTCCAAAGCAAGGGGTTGCCTCAGTAGTGAGTCTACTAGAAGACAAGAAGGAAGAGTGTGTGTGTGTGTTTGGGTTGGGATGTTGGGCCAGACCGACAATAATTAAAATCACAGTGACCATTCATGCAGAGCACACTCCAAATGAAACGCTGCACTAAATGATATATGGTCCTAGGATTGACCCAATGGACTGAGGTTATTATTACCTGCATTTTACAGGTGAGAATAATGAAGCTCCAAGAGTTGAGTCAGAGCCACACAGTTGGATTCTACTTGGTCACCACTATAGATATTGCTCAGGATTTATACTTGGGGGCTACTCCTGGGGAGGGAGGATGGGGATGGAGATGAAGAGATACAGAGGGTCTTGAAGCAAATGCACATGTTTGCTTGACTGGCGGCTGGAAGCACCTTTGGAAGGTCCATCCATGAGTGGGCATGAGGCTGCCCCCTGGCCGTTTCCAGGTCCAGTCCCCCATTCTGGAGATTACTGATAGACTCCATACAGAGCAGGCCGTGCTCTCAGGTTGAAATCCAGCTTTGTTCTTTGACTCTGGTATTACTGGGGAAAGCAGAGAAGGAAAGGGAAGGAAACATAAAAAGTTTCAGCATATGAGTAGCATTTGCAATGTAATCTATGTGTTCTGAGCCAAGTTACTGTACACGCTCTGGGGAGAATTACAAATAAATGACGAAACGTTTTGAAACATGGCTTATACCTAATTAATCATGGAACTTAAAGAACAAAGAACGGGTTTCTTCAAAGTTTTCAGCGTTTTCTGTATTAAGTGGAGAGACTGGGGGAGGGGAGGGGAAATCTTCATGTTCCATAATGGATACACTATGCACTTCATTTGGGGAAAAAAGCTCTTAATCTTCTTTGGCCTCCTGCAACCTCTGAATCCTTACATCTTTAATATTTTATGTCAAGCATTTTCATATTAAAGGCACTGAAAGTTTCCAGATCATGAAATATTCCTCAGCTTTTTGTCTCTTGATCCCTGAGCCTAAACAATACCGGTTTGAGATTATGATATCACCAGGCATTTCTTAAGTACCCACGATATTGGGTGCTGAGATTCCCGTGTCCCTTTTGCATGCCACCACCACCAAGAGGCATCCGTGGGCATGTTCCACTTTGAAGGCAGAGCTCTGGGGCCCAGGTTTTGTGCCATGTCCATGTTTTTCCCCGTGCTCTTAACCTCTGGACCTTAATATCCCTGTGTGTGAAGTGAGGATAGTCACAGATATCTCACTGATTGATTTTTGACTCTTAAGTAAAATAATGCCACCAAAGCACTTAGCCTGGTTCCTAGAGCATAACCACTCAATAATTATGTGTGCAACTCAACCTTGCAGATACTTTTTCATTTTCTCTTGGTTCATAAACCTTGGCTGAGTCACCATTTTGCTTCTCCAGCCAAGGTACTTCTTTAAAGCTCTGTCTCACAGTGACAGACATGGAAGTTAAAAATGACTTTGCACTTGGTAGCCTGGGTTCACTGCTCTTATTGAAAGCCATGGCTCCACTTTTTCCTCTGGCGTTTCTCCATGGTCACTCTATGAGCTAGTGGTATGGATATGACAGAGATTGGAGATGTGTACGTTTTTGTTCCACGCCTTGTCACTTGTACTTACTTCTAAGTGGCTTTTGACAAGCCGATCAAAGTGCTTGGCTACAGATTTTCCCCCTTCCTCTGTTGAAAAAAAAAGCCCCAAAATGTCCTGTATTAAAGTGGTTGGGAGTAAAACCTAAAACTAGAACTCCCCTCTCCCCCAGTTCCATGTAGATGAGAATGAAGGCAATGCTCGGCGAAGGGTTTCACTAAGCCATGGCGAGTGCCTCCCAAAGTTCCTGAGTATATTTTCTCTTCCTTTCCTCTGGCAGCTCGGTCATGGCCATGTGACCCAGGACTGGCCATTCAGAGGTGCCGCCTGGGACTTTGGATCTGGAGGGAGCAAAGCAGAGGTTCCTAGAGAAGTCTGGAGTAGAGTGGTGGCACCAAATGGCCAGTGGCTGTGGTGCCAGGGGCAGCATCGTAACCAGACAAGACCCAAGGCCTGACCTTCACCATGCTCTTTGCTTTCCAGCCTCCTGTCATTCCAGATCACTTTTCATCTCAGCTTTCTAGTCTTCCTAGACACTCCATGAGCTACCCAAGATATTCCTTACAAATTCTTGTTATGGTGAAGTTAACTGTTAGGCTACTTTGCTTACAGATGCAAATCTGACTGAGACAAAATTAAGATTTGCTCAGCACCTACTATATACCCCATACTGTACGGATGAGGAAACTGGGACCCAGAGAGCAGAGGTACCTGGCCAAGGTCACCAGGCTGGTCAGAGGTGGTGCTGTGATCTGAACCTCCATCCGTCTGCCTTTTCCACTCAACTCTTTCAGCAAACAGGGCTGCAAAGTGAACCTCGAGCCCATGACCACCCACATTCACATTGAACTTGCCTCGCACGTGGAGACTTTGGAGGTTTATAGTTATGACCTGGGCACTACATGTTCTTCCCCAACTTATCTCTACCCCACTCCCTGCCCCAACCTGGTGATTAGCAGTCTGTACATCAAATATAAAGCGAAGTGCCTTCCAGAGCTGAGAATCCTCATTGGTGTGAGCCTATCAACCAGCCGAGTTGAGGAATAAGGGACCAACACAGGAGAACAACCTGGCTTTGTGTCCTCCAACGCAACTCTGTGTTATTTGTGTGCTGCTAATTATCCTTGGTTCCTGTCACCTCTGCCGCTGCTTTCACATGCTTTGTCTTGCTGTGGACCGAGAGCTTGCCTCATTTGGTTTCCATTTCACTCGTTGCCCTTACACCTGCTATCGCAGCAGCAGATGGCACGGTCTTCATTCCCTGGCATCTAAGGATGGGAAGTCAGATGTTGCCATCTGCCTTCAGAGCTTCCAGCCTATTGTCACTTCTCTGCAGGGGTAGGGTAGCTTGCCAAAGAAAGAGAGGCTGTCAGAGTGGACATTCAGGCACACGTTCACACCGTCTTCTTCTGTTTCTTAAATCAAGAAGAGTGCTAGCTAATCTTTGGGCACCTAACTTACAATAGCTTCCCCAGAGACAGACCCCCATAAAAGCATTTTATTCTTGACCTCACTCCAATGTATCTGCTGAGCATCTGTCTGGCCGGTACTCGGTCATCTCGCTTCTTTTCCACTGACTTTTTTAGAAGCCAATTATTGAGGATCTCAGGTAATAAAAGCAGCTTGAACTTCATTACCCTCTTTCCAGTATTAGTTACTGAAGGCCTTGGTCAGCGATACCGTGTATAAAATATGAAGCAGTGAATTAAATGCAACTTGATGGTACATGTTGTACCTTAATGAAAACAAAGGCTCTGGAACACTATTTGTGAACGTGTTACCCAATAAAGTGTTAGCAAAGGAGCTCATAAAGCTGCCAGAGGGGTTTAACCGTTTGTAGAGCAAGAGAGAAATGCTGTTCAGTTGGTCTGGATACAGAGTGAGGTCTCCTGGCTTTATCACAGACGCTGGAGGTTTTTATTTAAAACACATGGAAGATACTTGGGTTTGGCACCAAAATGTCTTGTGGTAAAGAAAAAAAAATTAGAAATATCCAAAAGTGCTTAAAAAAATGTAGAGGGGGGGATAAAAACAGATGCGAAGAAATTAAGACAGGATGACATAAGGTGCCACGTTAGTTCATTTAAAGTGATGGCGAAAGGAAAGAACACTTCTCCGTGGCAGCTGATAGACACAAGCAATTGAACAGTTCATACCCTCTCTGTTGTCCCTGTCACGAGATTTGTAGGTCGTTCTCAGCCAGCCACTGGGGCTAAAGGGCACAGGTCGTGACCTGCTGATTTACCAAAGTATGATCAACTCACACAAATTATAGGCGTAAGAGGGTTCTGACAACTTCAATATGATGCGCAAGGAGTGCAATTATTTGTGACATGTGAAACCAGTGTGAGACCATAATTCTGTCGCTGCGTGACAAGGCATTATTAGTCGGGGCAGGCAGTGGCTTGAACCAGAAGCAGCTGCAGGAGAGGCGGGGTTGGTGGGGAGAGAGAAAGGGAGAGAGAGAAGAGGAGAGGAGAAGAGAGGAGAGGGAGAGAGGACTCTTTATCAGGAAACAGCCATGACGGGCTGGGCTTTCTTTTTCAGAGAAGCAAACAGCAAGGCCCCTTTGTGGAATGCAGAGCCACCAGCTCTAGCTCAGAGGACAAGTCACCCTGTTATCTGGTCTCTCTAAGAATAAAGAGGGCTTTGGAGGGAAGGGCAGAAGGGGAAGCTCACCCTGCTGGCCTGTGGCTGTGTACAGCTAAGGTGTTGGTGTCGTCTTTGAAATAAGACGTGTTGCTTTTCAAACTGGGATGACGTTTCCAGTGGGGCGAGGGGGGCTCTCTGTCAATGAGAAACCTGCACTCCGAGGCATCCTCCCCCCTGAGTCCTCTCTGGAAGTTGTAGTTTGGCTTCTGGGTGAAGGAGGAGACAGAGCTTAGATCCCTCAGGGTTTTCCCATCTCTAGAAATCTCTCTCCTGCACCCCAGTGGGCTCTCTAGGGATTCGGCTCTGGGAGGTGTAGCTATGTAGAGCTATTTCTCTTCTGGTGATGGCTACAGAGGGTTCAGCTCAGGTGTGTGTGTGAGAGGGAGGTGGCTGCTTTCAGCAACTGGGCCCCAGTAAGGCTGGGCTTCCTCAGGCTGAGTGTGGGGTCACATGACAGGTGAGTCACCAATTGGTGAAGTGGGAAGCTGGACTGCTCTGTATGTCTCCCGCAGAGGGTAGCTGCTGTGTTTCAGGTTTGCTTCTTAACCCAGTGACCTTAACCACAGTTTGTTCCCGAGAACTCTCCCGCAATGAGGAAAGACAAGATGAAAACAAATAATTAAAATACACTGTGGGGATGGAGACAAGCTCTGGGGGTTTGGGGAACATGGGGGAGGCTCACTGCCTCATGTGAATCAGAGGTCTGCTCAGATCTCCCACTCAGTAAGGTCCACTCTCAGCACAACAAAATAGGCCCCTGTCCCTTGGGCTCTGCCTTCTACCCTGTGTCATTGTCATCTAGTGTCTGAAGGCATGAACAGGGAGGGCCTGTGAACCAACGACCATCAGCAGCACACACAAACATCGCAGAGTTGGTAGATAGGTAGCAACTCTACCAGCGGCGATCAGTACTTGGCGTTAGATTATCTATTTTTGCATATTTCTTGTTCCTCCTCTTACAAAGTAAGCTCCAGGAGGGCAGAAACTTTGTCCCCTCAGTATCCCAGCTGCCTCGAGTGGTGTTGGGCACAAAGCACTTGCCCAGTAAACATGTTCTCATGCATGGATGCCAAGCACTGTCCTACGTGTTCTTGCTTTTGAACGCATTAGCCTGTTTAAGCCTTCCAGCAACCCACTGAAGTAAGTTTGTTGGTTATCTATTGCTGCAAAACAAATCATCCCAAATATATTGGCTTAACAGGACAGTATTTATTATTTCTCACAATTCTGTGAGAACCCTTTGGCTGGGGTTCAGTTGGGCAGATTCTTCTACTGGTCTTGATTAGAGTTTTTTGTGCGGCTGCATTTCCCTGGGAGGTTTGATCAGGTCTTGAATATTTAAGATGGCCAGTCATCCCCAGGGCCCCGAATCATTCGCCAATCTCACTTCCTTAGAGCGTGGAGTCTGGACTCCAAGGGAGAAGAAGTAGAATTTTAATGTCTGGGCATGGAAGTCCTGGAATGTCACTGCCTGCCCATTCTATTGGCCCAAACATGTGCTGTGTCCAGCCCAAATTCAAGGAAGGGAAGACAGATTCTCCTCTTGACGCAAGGAGTGGCATGTGCCTACATAGATGGGAAACTGTTTGGAAACTATCTACTATAGTATTGTTAGCCTGCTCTATAGCAGTGGAAACTGAGGCTTAGTGGGATAAAAGATATACCCAGAGATAGATAGGGAAAATATGGTGGAACCGGAAAATTCAGCCTGGAACTTGTTAACTCCAGATCTAATTGTCTTTGCTTACTGGTGACTCTTCTTGGTAGCCCTTCCTGAATCTTGGGTGGTAGAGCTGGTGTCTTCTGTGGCTACCCCTCTGCTTTTTACTTTCTTAGCAGCAGGGCCAGGGCTTGGGGGTGGGGTGGGGAAATAGAATACCATAGACCCGGAATTTCATCCAGCCTCTACGACTCATTAACTGTGTACCTTGAGGAAATTTCTGAGCCATTCCCAATGTCTCTTCCTTATCTGTGAACAGGATGGAAATGGTATCTCCCACATAGGATTTGGGCAAGCTTTAAAAAGATTGGACATGTTAAGGCCTCAACACTATGCCCGGCATACAGCAATCATTCAAAGGCTAACAGCATTAAGGTGCGAAGTGCATGTCCAGCTGGACCCAAAATGCGCCTTCATAAACTAGTTTCATAATTGTACTTAAAGTGTAAGGATTCTAAGGGCATTGAACACACACCCGTGTTTAATGTTAAGCCAAAGATACATTCTGAAATCAGCAAGAGTGCTCTTAGGGACTCACTCGTTATAGGATGCAGCCATCACACTTCTTTGAGAATCTAACTAGACATCATGCTGTCCTGTTTCTATAGGAAACTTTTCACCAAAAAAAAAAAAAAGGGGGGGGGGCGGTAAAAAAGGCAAACAGAATTATATGCAGCTCTGAAGCTAGGATCTAAGATAGGCATAAATCTAAGTTACCACCAGAAAGCTAGGGACAAAAAACAAACATCCCCGAGGGTCTCTTGTGTCTCATCCTTGGTTCATTGGATTAGTCAGGACCTTCGGGTTGTTAGAGGGGACGTGCCAATTCGATTTCAGCCAGCTTAAGCAAGAGGGAGGATTTTACGGTCAGCTCGGCTAGATTCAGGAGCTTACACAGCGTTGTCAGGAATCACCGTCTCCACGGCTCGGTTCTCCTTCTCCCCTGGCCTTCTTTCCTCCTCTGTAGCCAGGCTTTTTCCCAGGCAGCCTCTGCGATGCTTCCAGTTCTGTGGTTCGAAGAGTGAGGCCTGTTTCTCACGTTAAAAACGCCCAAGGATTACAATTGGCGCGGGTCGAGCCCTCGTGGGATGTGACCAGTCAGAGTCCCAGGGAGATGAATCTGATAGTCTAGCCTATGTCAGGCCTGCCTCTGTGGAATTCTGGGATTACTAGTCCTATGGATTGAGGGACAATTCTGCAGAGGAAGTGGGAAACTTTAGCAAGTTGTCCTCAAGGATGATTCCAATACAGCCAAGCATTGGATTTACCAAAACCTCTGGGAAAAAAAAAAAAAAAAAAAAAAAACTTCTCAATGTGAACCCATACCCTGCATTTTCATGATGTGGTTGGGGGCTGTTTTTCTTTTGAGCATCCCTTTGTGCCCCACTTGCTGTGTTTATTTGTGGATATTTATTTTCCTACCAATATAAGGAAATGCTTGAAATAAGCATATAATCATCAACAAAGTCCGGGCTTCTAATTTAACACCCAAAGCTCGCAACATTTATTCGGCAGCCCCTGGATTAACCAGTGCTCACATAGTAAGCCAAAATTTGTGAAAAAGATTATATTTCTTTAATTTGTCCCCAAATGTTTCCATTGTATACAAGAAATGAGACAGTGTTCCTTTTGGAGAGAAGAAGTTTCTACTTTGGGTTTAAACCAAACTAAATAATATTTAAGGAAACATTAAATAAATTATTTATCATGTTGGTCGACGTCTTGGGGAATATAGCTTAGATAAACACATTTTTAAGGTCAGCCACTCTAAGGGCTGGGTTTTATAAAAACAGCCTCTGAGGAGCTTTAATAAATCTTTAAAAAAAAAAAAATCAAGCTCTCGTTTTCATTACTGAATCATTCGCTATTGCTGAATAATGGGTTCAAGAGGGAAGCTTAACTGGGAGGCTGTGATAGCCACGCTGGGGAAACTTGAATATTATGAAAAATCGATGTTGATGGCAAACACTGATGGCCATACTTGGACTTCTGTTAAAGCAGTCCCGTCCTTTGGTTGCATTTTAAATCAGATAAATGGGCAGAGCTGGCTGATTTGGGTCATAAAATTGTCAAATGAAGATAAATTCGTTCCTACTCAATGGGAAATTTCAGAGTTGAATTAGAATATATGTAAGTAGAAAAATAATGTGTTTTTATTCCCTCAAATTAAACGCTTACCAGATTCATCAAGTACATTTAATTCACCTCATGGGTCCTTCATCTTTTCCAATTGCAACCGAAGGCATCTTTTGGGCCCATTTCTATTGCAAAATGGCATTCTTCAGCCAAAGGAAGGTATGGGGAGGAGAGGAGGGGATGTTTGGATGAGGAGAAATGGAAAAACGAAAGAAGTGAGGAACGAAGATGCCCTAGTAAAGAAAAGAGTGCGGGTGGGAGAGCCGCTTAAGAGGGGCTGTGAGGAAGGGAGAGCTATGGCAGGAAGAAGGAAAAGTAGGAAGAAGAGATGGAGAGAACCTGTCTTTGCAGGGACCGGGCTGAGACCAGCTCTGAGGCTCTGCTCACTGTGGCTCTGGCTTCATTTTTGTGTGGTTTGTGATTTGTCTGAAACTTGAAGGGCTCTCATGACCATTTCTTATCTATGCAAAGAGAGACAACATCCCTGGATGTGGCCCTGAGCTCCTCTTTGGTCTTGAAAGGACAGTTGGGCTCATTTTCTGAGCCTCGTCTGTTCCAAGGGTGGACCTGCAGCCGAATTTCATGGCTTCAAAAACAAAGATACTTTTCTGTTTATAAGCAGGAAGGAATGTCACTGAGGAGTTGGAGAGGTTGAGGTTACATTACCATAAAGTGCCTCGGGGCTTTAAAGTTCAGGAGAAGAGAGCCTGACTAACCACATCTGGGGCTTGAGGTTTCATTGAACTGGTAATGAAAATAATCTTTGCAAAATATTCTGAAAATATTTGATAAACACAGACTGACTGCGGCTGCCGCCTATACACATGAAAAAAAAAAATAGCCTTGAATTCAGATGAGCAAGCAACCTGTTAGTAACCAGCCAGTACGTGGATCTGGCACAAAGCAGAATGATTAGAAATACAGGCTTCGGAGTGAGACGGAACTTAGTTCAAACCCCAGCTCTGCCACTTGTCAGTGGTATAACAATGTACGTGTTACTTCACCTCTCCATGCCTCAGTGGCTTCATCCATAAGATAGAAATGAATGCTCCTTTCACAGGCTGCCATGCAGACAGAAAAAGACAAGTTGTATGAAAATGATATGATCATTGTCAAAATGGTCCTAGATCCTTCCTCTCTCTACACCCATCCCTCCCCCTTGTGATATCCTATTAAGTAGAGATTAGTTTTCTGCTCCTTGAATCTTGGTTAACCATGAGACTTGCGGCATCAGCAAATGTGAAACAGGCAGAGGTTTGAAAATTGCTTACCTATTGGACCTTTCTGTCTTTTGCTGAGCTTGGATCCCTGACACTAGTATGCAAATGAATCTGAACTAGCCAACTGGAAGATGAGAGGCCTCATGAGGAACCAGGGTGACCCAGCAGATAGCCTGTCAACTATCAGACATATAAGAGGCTGTTCTAGATCATCCAGTCACTAGGTGACCTGTCAGCTAGCTACAGGCGATGCATGGGAATAACCAGCTGCAGAGATCAACTGAGCCAGCTCAGAGCAGCCCACCCAGCCCACCATAGAATTATGAGTTAAATAAAATATTGTTATTTTAAGCCACTAAGTGTTGGGTAACTGGTTTCTTATACAGCAAAAGCTAATTGATATAGGTGGTATCTACCCTATTATTACTCTTGTAGATTGGATCAACCAGTCACTTAAATTGAATTTTTAACTTATTTTTGGTCAAAATGACTTTTCTCTCTGGAGACAGACTGGGGAATGGCAACATTTCTGTTAGCTATTTTGTATAGTCATGTGGTTTAAGATAAATTGCAAAAGACAAGAAGATTTAAGACATCAATAAGATTTTCTCTGGAAATATTTTAAGTCTTTCCTTCCATCATATTTTAAAAGTTTGACATCAACATTCTCAAAGCCAGAATAATATGCGAAGCAAATAGCAAACACCGAAGCTCACTGAGGTTCAATTGTAAGATTGGTCAAAACAGAAAGTTGCTCTTAAACAGTTTTGAAGCCCTTAATCCAAGGAACCAACTGGCAGTAAAAGAAATGAAGTAGGGCTAAAAGGTATGAAACTGGATAAGAGGAAGGTCAGTCTTTGGAACTGGTCCACATTCTCCAGTGATAATAATAAGCTTGGCCAACTACTCAAATGTAAAGGAGATAAAAGAGTTTATGGACCAAAGCAAAAAAAAAGAGTATTATCCTGATAATTTAGGCCAACCGAGCACTCTCACCTGAATTAACCAGTGAATTGCAACAAAAGTGCACCTGATGGTTTGTATTATCTGGACAGCTGTCACATTCTTCCACTCTCCTTGGAATATGTATGTTCTTTTGCATTCCAACTTCCTTTTATTACTGCATTCTTTACCCAGGTTGTTGTTCTTTGAGGTTGTGATGGTAAGACGCTTGGATAAGTTTTAGAGGTAAATTTTTTGGTCTGAAGAGTCCAAAGCATTCGTTTATTTAACACGTATTTATTATTTGATTATTAGGTGTCAGATGAAACAGCGACCAACAGAGACAAGATAGTTTGTCTGGCAGATTAAGTCTAGTAAGGGGAAAAGATTCATAATCAGATGCTATCACATAACGTGAGAAGTGTTATGTTGTGGAAGTACAGGGTGTCACTGCAGAACATAGAATGAGCACTGAACTCAGACTTGGGCTCGGTGGTGGGGAAGCACATCACAAAGGAAGTGACATCTAAGGTGAAAGACAAAGAACAAGCATTAAGTAGTGTGAAGATGTAGGGAAAAGAGTATTGGCCTATCTTGGGTGTCTTTTCTCGCTTTTACACTTGCTAGGTCTACAGAGAAGCCAGCTGCCAGATTGCAAAGTTCCCTGTGGAGAGGTCTACATGACAAAAAAGAATGACAGGAGTCAAGCCAATAGGTAGCAAGGACTTGAGGTCCTGAGTCCCACAGCCCAAGAGAAACTGAATCCAGTCAACAGCCACACGAGTGAGCTTAGAGGCAGCTCCTCCCCCATTGGACCTTCAGGCCAAAAACACAGTATTACGGAGCCCAGTCTGGAAGAATACCAGGGAACTGAAATAGTCAGCATGGCCAAGTGCTTGTGTTAGCACCAGTTGTCAGTGGAACTCCAGTACCACTAATGGAATGATGATGAACACTAAAATCACGGACAATGCATGGCCATGACCTGACATACCAGTTTGCCCGAGTCATTGTTAATTTCAGGTGGTGATACTGGTTGGTGCTTTTAACAGTAGTATCTGTGCAGCCTGAATGCACGCAAGTGAAACATGCCAGCGGGCCAGCTAGTTTTCTGAATGGAGGTCAAACTAAAATAAGAGTATATACTTCACAGGTAAACCACACTGTAGCACCTTCTTTCTATTTCAATTAATTTAGAAATAAAAGGAGGGTGAGGTCCAGAATCTAAAGAAATTGTGACTGTCATAACAGGGGACTCTAAGAATTTTGAACTTTAGAAATCTTTGTAAAAAATATAGGCTGATGACCAGAAGCACAAGTTCAGAGCATGAGCTACATATGCAAAAGTCTCCTGTTTTAGTTATCTAGTGCTGCGTAACAAATTACCTCAAAATTCAGCAGCTTAAGGCAGCAAACATTTATTATCTCAGTTTCCATGGGTCTGGATTCAGATGCAGCTGAACTAGGTGCCTCTGAATTACAGTATCTCATGAAGTTGGAGCTAAGCTGCCAACCAGGCATGTACCCTCACCTGAAGGCCTGGTCGGGGAGGAGCTGCTTCTAAGCTCACTCATGTGGCTGTTGACTGGATTCAGTTTCTCTTGGGCTGTGGGACTCAGGATCTCAAGTCCTTGCTAGCTATTGGCTTGAAGCCTGTCATTCTTTTCTGTCATGCAGACCTCTCCACGGGGCACTTTGCTACCTGGCAGCTGGTTTCTCTGTAGACCTAGCAAGTGTGAAAATGAGAAAAGATGCCCAAGATGAAAACCATAAACTTTTATAACCTATTGCTGGAAGAGACATCTCATCACTTCTGCTGTGTTCTGTTTGTTAAAGATAAGTAGGTAAATCCAGTCCACACTCAAGGGGCAAGAATATGAGAAGGCTGGGATTATTGCAGCCGTCTTGCAGGTTGCCTGTTACAGTTCCCAAACAAGGTAACTAGTGGTGATACTCTTCCTCCTGAATAGACTGGAGTGTTTATCCTAATGGGTCTCAGGATTGGAGGGAATCAGAGACATCATCTAGTTCAAGCCCTGCTGACTACCTGTCTACTATGTGCCAACTCAGCTTGAAGACCTCTATATAGTTCTCTGTGGGTAGGAGAGGCTTCCTTTTTAGGATGAAATACAGCCAAGGGGCCCTGTGCTTGCCTTGGTCAAAAATTTCCACATCTCTCCACGCCATTCCAAAGACAATGAGGTGTTTAACTAGAAACACATTTTATTTCCTCCTCACTCGTCTGCCTATTCTCCTTCTTCTCCTCATCCCTCTCCTCCTCCTTTTTATTCTTCCTATTATATTTCTTAAGTGGGTTAAGTGGAATATTGTTGGTGAATAGAAATGCTATTAATTTTAGGAGGTCGATTTTCTTTCCAATTCTGACACCCTCTATTGTTAGTACTAATGGTTTGTGGATTCTTTTGGATTTTTTAATGTGGCCACTTTGTCTCTTCTTTTCTAATTCATACGTGCCATTTCTTTTCTTTGTCTATTGGCATAAGCTAGCACATCCAGAACCATGTCAGCCATTAGTGGGCATCTTTGTTTTCTTTTTTCTAACTTCTTACCACTTGGATTATAGATCCTTGGCTCATAAAGGACACAACCACTACTTCTTTTAGGATTCCAGGTAAAGAGAATAAAGAAAGCTTGAGACTTAGTCATGTTTTGTTTCGTTTGGGCACCCATGAGGTATAGAGCAACCTTATCTTCATTCAATTTAATACTGAGCAACTTTCATATGTTAGGTGTTGTCCAGGTGCTAGGGACACTCTTGAAAAGGAGCTTGGGGTCCCATCAGGTGAGATTGTAATGCAGTCTCATCACTGTCATCACAGGAGACATGGACAAGGCACAGGGGAGCAGGAGAGAGGGAGACTCTGTGTCTCTAAGGACGGTAAGAGAAATATTACCAAGAAGGTGCCACTTGATTGGCTCTTGCAGAGGGAGGAGGAAGCTTTACCTCTTTTTACAGTTTTTCTGGGGGGAGGGGGGTTGATCAGGTCTTTCTTACTAAGCCCATTCAGAATTGCTACCACATGGACCCTCTGTGTGACTTGGGGTTTCTGGAGGCTAACAAAACAAGACAATTCAGGTCCTTTTCTTCTCCTTCCCTTCCCTCTCCTTCCCTCCCTTCCTTTTCTACCTCTTCACTCCTCTTTGTTTCTCTCTGTGAAAAATAGGAATAATAATACTTATCCTGCAAAGTTTTAAAAGGATGAAATGAGGTAATTAATACCTGGACAGTGCTGGACACACATCAAACCATATCAAATGATGAATATTAAGTGGGGGAAACATCTCTTCATTTATATTTAATGTGTCCACAGGTTATTGTCACACATGATCTTCCTGTTGAACTTTTGGGATGAAATAAGTCTCAGGAAAAGCCAATTTGATTTTTTTTTTTCACACAATCAGTAAAAAGCACAGAATTAGAATGACAGTAGAGCGGGAAAGGAAAGAACGACAATAAATGCAATGTGTGCTGGTCGGTCTCATTAGAAGACAGGACCCTGGTTATCCTCTGTTTTGAATAAACTTGCAATTTTCATACTGCCTCAGAGCAAGTGGTGGTAACCGATATTTACTGAATAATTACTTGGCGTTGGGCATTGTGCTAAGCATTTCACATGTGTTATTAGTCCTCGAACAACCCTCTGAGGTAGGTGCTGTTATCAGCCTCCGTGGAAAGCTGAGGATGAAGAAACTTGGCAAAGCCAATGTATTTAGTAAGAGATGGAGGTAGGGTAACTCCAGATAAAGTAGGTACCCCAACTCTACCCAAACTGTATCACTCAGACCACAGTGTTGGTGGTTGATTTTGAGGACTTTTGATGGGCTGGGCACAATCTTTTTGTGCCGGTGATATACTGGCGTGCTACCTTCTTACATTGCGAGGATGTTTAGACTTTCCTGATGCTACTCATTCACATGACCATCAAGTTAGCGCTGACTCGCCTTAGGTCCTTTTCCAGTCCGCTGAAGTGCTTAGAAAGTTTCTCCCTTCTGACCACAGTGCTTCCTGATATCACTCCTGGCTCACATGTAAAATCAACAACAAAAAATTACTTCAGCTCTGCCAAAATCAGCCATCCACTCTCACGTCCCTCCCGAGGGACTCCTTGGAAAGCCTAGCCAGCTCATCCCCAAACAGACCACGAATGGCTCTTCCTTCACCTGCTTCCATCTCTGCTGGGTCTTTTTCCTACCCTGCTCCTCCTCGGGCCACGCAGAGCACTTCATTCTCTCTTTGCCTGGACCCTCCCTACCTGATGGGCAGCTCAGAACAGTCCACATGGATTTTCATCTGTCCCCACCCCTCGATGTGTCTCCTCATGTACTGCTCCATCTAACCACCTGACTAGGGCTGGCCAGCCCGTGCCCTCCAGCACCCCCTGAGCACATGCCTTGCACAGCATCTCCTGACGTATGGCCCCCACTCCACTGAACTTACACAGGAACAATGATCAGATTGTGATCTTCCTCTAAGTGAGCCATGAGCCAGCCCAGAGGACTGGAACTTACGACTGCTCACGGCATCCCCTCATCTTTTCCAACCCAAATTATTTTTTCATTTTTCAGGACAAGAGAACTTTCCTGTCAGGTTTGCTTTTAAAGAAAAGGTATTTAGGGCCAAATTATTTGTCTGTGCCTACTTTCCTCAGAAAACCTGCTTTAGAACTAACTGTTGTACCCAGAAAAGTGGATTGGGTTGGGAGCGAGATGAGACTTTTACAAGTTGGAAAGAGTTGCGACGTGTTTAGAAATCACTGACAGAGAACAACTGTTTCTACCCAGACATTTAACTCTATGCCAGGGAAGTAGGATAGGCAGGGGGGAAACGAGGAGGGGGAAGTGAGAAGAAAACAAGGAGGACCGCGATCGACATTCAGACGGAGGCTGGAAGAAACCCCGCTGAGCACGCTGGCATCTGGGAGATTTCACGCTCAAGGATTAAAATCCCCAAGTTAGGAGAGCGATTTTGGGGTTTCCAACAAGTACTTCTAGGGGCAATAATTTTTCGGGGGAAGGTAGCGCATCGCACTGAACGTAGTATTAACATAGCAGGCTGCTGGCCCAAACTTATTTTATTTTCATTTGCATTATTGGTTTGAAAACTCCCCTGTGTCCGTGATCCATATCGTGTTGGCACATGTCCTCACAGAAACTGAAATGCTGAGCCAGCATTTGACTGTGACTGTTTTACTTGACTTGGGAGAGGCCCAAAGAAATTGAGGTTGCTACAGGAAGAGTGATAAAACTTTCAGCCTTACTCCTCAACAGATTGTGCCCCCAAGGGGATATTTGGCTGGATACGTTTCAGTTGTAACCCAAGCACATCAGTGCTTGTGCGAAAGCTTTCATGGTGTTATGTGTATGTGTGCACACATATGTATATATACATGTGTCTGTGCATACATACATATATACACAATTTTTTTTTTTTTTTGCAAGAGAACTGCTGGAGAGATTAGCTATAATCACACACAAATTTGGATAATTGCTGATGGGGTCCCTCAAATATCAATAGCCAGATCTATCGGTACGTTGTGTTTTCAAGTACATTTACAACTCTGACTGACTTTTCTCCTGGTAAATCAGGTGAGTGATTTGGTATGCCTATTTTACACAGGAGGAAACTGAGGCTTGCCTTAAGCCATTGAACTAGACAAGACTAGGACTCTGGACTCTGTGATTTTCACTTCTGTATTCAATTCTACTTCCTTCTTACTCTGAATATCCTGTACTGGGAAAGAAAAGGTCATTTGTGTGATCTCCCAAGAAAAGATCCCAGTCAGTATAAGCTTCAAGTCGATTGCCCGCAGCAAGGCTAGAAACATGCAAGAAAAGCCCCCTACCAGGCTTCACTCCAACCCAGAAGGGAGCCTCAGAGCCTCCTACAATGCAGGCATCATGCATCGCTTCACAATGAGACATGGACTAGTGGTGGTCACTGGCCCCCCAAAGTCTTCTGGTCTGACCTAACTTCTGGCCTATGCCCCACCGTGGGAGACATTTGTTGTCTGGTCGCCTACAGTACCTCACCTTGGCTTTCTGATGCGGAATTACCTCCTTCCCCCACCCACCATCATGTGAAATCTTGGCAAAGATATAAGTCCCACTGCCCACCTCTCATATAGAAGCTGAGAAGATGATCTCCTTCTTCTGGCCGCCCTTTTATCCAAGCAGGGCCAGGCAGATAGGTGGTTAGACTTTTTCTTCTGGCACGTTGTTCCCAGCATGTGCTATACCTACTGTGTCTCCATCTTCCTGCTTCTTACTTCCTAGGAGACTGCCTGGGGAGCAGAGAGCTGCTCCTGTTTCACCAGACTTCCCAGGCTACTCTGAACAAGAGCCAAGATTGTGTTTCCTGGAGGCCTTTTATTTTCTGGAGACGATCTGCCTGGCTTCGTGGAAGAGGGAGGTGGTGTTGGAACTTGGAGGATATGGATGACTTTCTGGGTGGTTGAAATGGCCTGAATAACAGCACGAAGTGGAAAAGCAATGAGTCTATCTGGAGGACAACATGGATAGGACAAGAGCAGGAGATAAAGCTGATGCGTCAGATTGGCATCAGTGTTTGGAAGGTCCTGAACAAAAAGTTAAGAGGTTTAGAAAGCAGGGCAGAAAAAGGATGAGCACTTCCTCAGTCAGCCCTGTCTGGGTTCTGCTTTGCTCCTTCCTCTTGCTGAGACCCGATGTAGCATACTTCTTTGCTGAACTCTGAGAACTAAGCTGGGGCTCCACGGATGACCACTGAATTTCTGAGAGAAAGATCTTCATCTCCACCATGGAAGGCCAGGAAAGCTCTTGTGATTACTGCTGAACTGCACCCTATGAGTTCCCTGTGAGCTTTCTCCCTTAATACTCTTTTCTCTTTCCATTCCCCAAAGCTGAAAGTCCTGAAATTCTATGCTCCAAATAGCTTTCGTCACCTCTCCCTCTCCAGTATAAGCTAAGTCAACCCGCATCATCTCTCCTCTGGCACAGTGCACTAGGCTGAACTTCCGGCTGTAGTTGTATTGCCCCTCCCACAATGTGCTCTATATCTATACACCTTCTCCAGAGCGCAATCTCATGATGGAGCATACCAGAGCCTTAGCGTCTGAGCACTACCTTTGGATACAACCAGTCTTATGAATTTGGCATAGAAAGTCCATTGTGATGTCCTGGCCTGAGATCATGCCGGCTTCTACATTCTTTCCTCCATGCAATCACTCCCAAATTCTCTGTTCCATGCCTGTGCTGTTTCATACCTATTCTATTGTCTCTCTCTCTCTCTCTCTCTATATATATATATATCTGACTGCCATAGGTTCAGCCTATGTGATTGCCCATGCAGTGATGCTGTTAACCCCTGCACAAAACGGTCCACGTTTTAACTGCCAGCATCCATAACTCTTTGTTACAGGGCAGACCAGAAGAACCGGTGTATCTACACCCCTGGGAGGAGTCCTCAGCCAATAACTGACAGGATTTGGAGGACAAATCCTCCAGCTCCTTCACCCCTTGGGCAAGATGACCAAGGTTCACTTCTACCCTGGCTCTCTGAGTTTCCCAGCAAGATGAAACTCCAGTTGCCCTCCACGGAAATGTGCTCAACTGGCTTGCTCCCTTTCCTTCTCTCTTTCCCATTCCCTTACCAGTGTTTTCTGGGACCTCCTCCCCAATAAACTCAAGGGTCTACTTCCATGGAATATACTAAAAAGCTCATAATGGCCCTAGCCCAGTATTTACATGACTATATAGCTCTAGGATCCACAGCTCACTGACACTTTCATTCTGTCTCACTTCATTCGAATTCCAAAGAGAGAGATTGGCTCTTTGAGGTGAGAGATAAGCTCATCTTTTTAAGTGAGGCTGCATTCAGAGGTAGCCAGTATGCCCATGATGGCCACCCCAGGACAGTCGAATCATCTCTAGCCAGGAGTGGAGGGTCCTAAGGTTGGCTGCTCCATCCACAGGACTGTAGGCAGGAGGCAACTTGAGTCTCAACTGGGACCATTTGCCTTTCGGGCAACTATCACCCAAGTGGCTGTGTGGGAAAATCAGCAGGAAAGGCTGTTGATTAGACATCAAATAATTATTTTCAAGCAATGCTTTGATAGACTAAGTACAAAAGAACCAGAAACATATGAATTAAATTTCATCGAAATATGTGCAGGTTTGAAAACTAACAGGATATGCGCTTGGGAAGGATTCTCTCTTCCCCTTTCTTTCTGCCAAGCCAGGTTATTTAGAAAATAACTCAGGAATTTTTCACAGCTCAGGCACCCTCACTCCTACTCCCTCCATCCCTTTGCTTTAGCTTTTTTCCTCACACAGAGTTAATTAATAAAAGCAACATTTATCAAAGATGACAAGTCAGCCTGCATGCATGTCCTATGGTGTTGGGGGTGGGTGTGATAATCTGCAGGTTGGATGCATTTTAGGGACACTTGAGGTCCTCAGTGCTATGATGACTAACACCTACTGCAAATGTATCATGTGTCAAGCACACTGTACTAAGTGCTTAATGTAATTATTTAGTCCCTGGGAGACCCTCACCAGTAGGTGCTGTTACTGTTCCTCATTTATAGATTAGAAATCAAGATTTAGGTTTAGAGATGTATTTCCCATGTATAAACAGCTGGTAAGTGGCAGAGCACCATTTGAACTCTCTCCTTCTGTCTTCAGAAACCACTGGATGATCCTACCCTCTCTGTGGGTGGAGATTCGTATAACCTCTGAGTTGGAAGAGAATTCAGATACAACCGCTTCATTTTATAAGAGAGGAAACTGAGGCCCAGAGAGATGAAACATAGTGCTAGATTTTTATGCTTGGAAGCTTGGTTTAGACAAGCAAGTTATTCATCAGAAACATTCATCTGGTGGCTTCTCCAAGTGTTAAATATTTGAAATACACAAAGGAGAAAACCCTAGTTGTAGCTAGAACATCTTATACTCAAGTTCCAGCCCTTGCTCTTTGGATGGGAATTGTTTACGCATGAGACATGATCAGAAGGACAAGATGTGTTTACCACCAAGCTAGTTATAATATTGGGAGTTCCCAGGCCTGGTTCTCTACCTAAACAAGGGGTGATTGGAGGGCGACTGGATGGCCCATTGCCCCAAATGATCTCTCCCAATCCCTGCCTTACGATCCAAAATTTCCAACAACAGTCCCTCCTTTGTAGTTCTGTGGTACTGTGTGGGGTTCCCAAGTAGTCCAAGATCTAATGAAAATAGGTTGCAAGGGAAGGAGAAAGAACAGTTTAAACTAAAAATGAATCACCTTAAGGGGTTTGCTAGCCTTGGAGATCGCAGTCTGGAGGGAGAGGGATGTGTTTTGTCCCTGTTGAGGAAGCCAGGGCCAGAAGGAGACCACTGAGCTGATTGCTTCCCTTGCTCAGATCTGTAGTCATACAGAGACATCATTGTGTCTAGGTTCTTCTGGTTGCTAGGAAGAGAAACCCACTTGCTCAGGCCGTTGTTATTGGGGGTTTCTATTGTTCTCAGCCAAACCTGGTCTTTTATACTAAAGGGTATTTAGGAAAGCAAATCTTGGGATATACTCCCTTTTCCCATTTTATAGTTATGGTGCACACATGTGTACACATACACACATGGGCACACCCATATCCACACACCCACAGCCCATACTCACACCCATTCCATTCACCATAGAGCAAGGGTGGAGGGGACGTTCCTTTGGCCTGTGCAAAGTACATGTTCTCTCTTATCTCTGTAGCAAGGCCTATGGCTTCTGTATTTACCTCCTTGTGGGCATTTGCAGTTTATTGCAGCATTATTTGGGAAGATATTTGAGATTTCCAGGGGGATTTCCTGCTAATGGATAGATTCTTTCTCTTCCTAATAATAGACGAGCTTCTGGAGAGCTCTAAGGCCCTTTGTTCTCTGTTCTCAAGGAGACAAACTGTTATTTCTTTCCTCTGAAGAAGCTTCTTACACTATGGGTGAAATATCACGAATAATTAGGCCAAATAGCACTGCAAGTCCCACTAGAAATAATGCTTCCATTATTTCATTTTATCCTTGTGGTTAGAGCTTCTTCTGCCTAATTTAAGTTGGTATAAAGATAGCTGTAGGTATTCCCTGCCTAAGAACTCTAATCATGCTCTTTATTGAATATTTACCATTTCTTATTTGATCCTTTCTCTCTTGATTTGTTGTTTTACAATTATGAATCTCTGCTGCTATTTTTGTCTCACATACAACCTCTGCAGTTCCAAAGATGCCTTGTTCCTGGGTTTTCCTTATGTCTTGGGAAGGCATCTGAGAATGGGGTTGAAAGGCTAACATGTTGTAACCTGGGGCTTTTAGTGACATTAATGAAGGGGGGAAGGGGCTTCCTACAGAGTCACCAGTGGTCTGAGTGAGTTAACGAAGCCACTCAAAGACCCAAGACAGAGGGTAGGCATGCAGACTATCTGGACCAGTGTCTCTTTCTATAGCCAGCAGGTGGGGTTGGATGAAGGAGATGGGGATCTGGCCAGCAACTGGTCCCCAATGAATATTTGCTAATGGGTTGAATGAAGCACATAAGATTCTTAAAGATCATATCCCTTAGAGATAAGATGTTGATTAAATTCTGGAGAAAGCAACATCAAAGGCAAACCAGAGTTAGCGCTGGTTTATGCTTCAATTATAAGTTGTTGCTTCTAAGGAAATCCTTGAGATGTCATCAATCGATAGAAGAGGAATAGGTGAGTCCCCACTGTGTGTCCAGCACCTGCCAGATGTCTTCAGTCACATAGAAGCTTTTTCTGCCTCTATGGGGAGATGTGTGAAAAAAGGTGAAGGGAACTAAAAGATACAAACTCCCAGTGATAAAATAAATAAGTCACAGGGATGTGACATACAGCACAGGGAATATGGTCAATAATATAACATTGTGCGTCAACAGGTGGTTACTAGACTTTTCATGGTGATCACATCATAAGGTACATAACTGTCAAATCACTATGTTGTACACTTGAAACTAATATTGTATGTAAACAACTATACTTTAATTTAAAAATATATGTTTTTTAAAAGATGTGTTTTCTGCACTGGATGCAAGTGGTGGGGGAGCTCCTAATTAGTCT
This sequence comes from Eonycteris spelaea, assembly GCA_003508835.1. NCBI lineage: Eukaryota > Metazoa > Chordata > Mammalia > Chiroptera > Pteropodidae > Eonycteris > Eonycteris spelaea. Next base: position 11,142,157 of record PUFA01000004.1, on the reverse strand, counting down.
CGACAAGGCAGTAATATAACAAAGATATATTTGATATGTTTATAAATAATAAGAATGACTCCACAGCCAGGAAATTACCAAATAGTGGAGAACCAGTGAAAAGTAAAGTCAGAGGGTGAAGACAAGAGGCATGGTCGAGAGCTTTTAAGAAGTAGTAGATCTCACACTGGATTGTGTATGTGGACTCCAAATGAGTATCAAGGATGATATTAATATAATATAAATAATAAATTAATAAAAATATAATATCATACAATACAATATATTATATTGTAGTAGTGCTCTAGAGTCAGACAGAGCAGGATTAAACTCCAGCTTCTCCATACACTAGCTGTGCCTGTAACTTTGACAAAATGACTTCTCTTCCGAGTCCCAAATCCCTCATATGAAAAACAAGGATAATAATAACAGAACTTACGTCATAGGGTTGGGTCAGGAGTAAATGAAATAATACAGATAAAGTGCTTTAATTATAGTAATACCACTAGATCTCAGTGGTTGTTCTATAATAAAGATAGTAATAACAGGCCTAAGGCTAAAGGTTGTACCAAATACACATTCAATGAACCATTGATTCACTCGACAACTATTTATTGAGTATCTACACTGGGCCAGGCCTTGGGAATACAGTGAGGAGTCGAAAAGGATGAAGACTCTGCTCTCAATAGGCTTATAGCATGAAAGGAGAGACAGACATCAATCGGGAATGACACTAGTGGATCATGAGCATAACAAAGAGAAATGCTTTAAAGGAAAGAACCACAGTTTTGTGAGAGTTGAAGCAAAAAAAAAACCCGACCCAAACTGGGTCTAGAAAGGCTTCCCAAGGGATATGAGGATTGAGCTAAAGTTTGAAGAAGGGGAAGGAGTTTGTGAAGAAAGAGGAGAGGAGAGGGCGAGTTGCAAAGACAGAGAGACAGGCAGAGAAGAGCAGGAGCAAAGGCGTAGTCCAGGGTGGAGGCAGGTAGCAGGAGGAGAGTTAAAGCTGGAGGTGTGGGTCGGGGTGTCCAAGGCATGGTTAGAGCAGGGGAATCAGCGGAAGGAGAAGGAAGCTAGAGACGGGAGTGGCACGAGGGAGATGTTCAGACCATGGTGGCCTTGGGAACTACAGGAGAGAAGTTGATCTTCAGTCTTTCAGAAGAGAATGGCACATCTTATTTGAGTTTCTGGAAGGTCATCTGGAAGCATCCCTCAAAGCTTGTCCTGCCCCCTTTCAGCACATTGTCTGAACCACTTACCTGAAGCCAAATTGCACTGAATTATGTGGAACCTGCTTCTCCTGCTGCTGTCTAATACTCCCCTGGAGAACAAGTATTCTCCGAAGGGCAGAAGCATGTGCACCATGTATTACCCACAGGGACTCGCACAACATCTTGAAAGCAATAGGTGCTTCAACTGAGCAAATCTAAAAATGAGGCAATATCTCCCTTTCCAAAGAGAAAATCAAGTTGAATAAATAAACTTTTATGAAATAGCAAGATGTTTATTTCCATACTCAATAGATCAATTTCTTTGCATATATTACATATTACATAGAATAGTATAAGTATTTAGAAACATCATTTTCCACAATCTTTTTTTAAAAAGTTTAGGTCATGAAATAATTGTATTCAGATGTTTCCAGTGCACCTTTATCATTTGCCCTTGTCACCGAAGCCATTTTTGAGCCATAGAACACAGTTCTTCATTGCACTTCACCTTCACTTCTAAATTGTTCAAAACACAGCACTTTGAATCCATGTAAGATGCTGTTACTGAAATTTTATGATAAGTGCCAAGAGGTTTTTTTCAATTGTCTTAAAGGTAGATATTTATGATCTCCATAAGGTCACCACTGACAATATACTTTTTTTAAAGTGAGCTTTAAAAACACTTGCTTAAAATACCTTAAATATTTTTAACGATTAAGTCATATCTTCAGCAATAGCAACCAAATCTGTATTAAATATTTTTGCCTCTCTTTTTTCACTCGATAGTATCAGGCAACGTTTGTAAGCCTTGGTATCCTGTCCTCCCACCCCCACCCCATCATCTGTTGGGATCACTTCAAGCTGATGTCTCCCCAAAACACTTCCTTCATGTTCAAAATAAAGTAATTGAGAAAGTGTCAGGAATGAGAAACTTTGTCAGGACTTATATTCTGTGAAGTAGTTTTAGGGAAAACGCTTTGCCTTACAGTCAGACTTTTACGGTAATTGCTTGTCCAAATGAATGTATTTGCTTACCTGACCTTATGATCATGGCTCACGGGGCACAGGAAATGTGCAGACTTTTGCTGGGAGAAGTATTGTGTAACTTCAAAGACTACATTTCTCTGTACATGAATGAATGAATCCTGAATCAAGGATATGAGTGTACCCCATCTGGCCTTGATTCTCGAGGAGTGAGAGTGACTGTTGGTCCTTCCTACCCTCCTCTTCCAAGTCTGAGCCATAAGATTCAGCTATGATGGTTCTAGACATTCACTGGCTGGGTATCTCAGTCAGCACAGGATGCTATACAAAATACCGTGAACTGGGTGACTTAAACAACGAACATTTATTTCTCACAGCTCTGAAAGTCAGAGACCAAGGTGACAGCAGGTGTGTACATGTAGAGGAGAGTTTAAGTATATTGGTTTTCACAAAGACAAAATCCTTAAGACAGCAGCTGCCTTTAATGCTTCTTCATCATCTTTTGTAGAAATGGGGTAGAGTATTGGTCTGTGGTCCTAGGCCAGGTGGGCTGCATTAGACTGACCTGGGGAAGATTTCTGGGCCTCACCCCTGAAGGTACTAGGAATATGCGTTTTCCCAGTTTATATTGCCTGTTAGCCAGTTTAGTGAGCCATTTTTATTATAGGAAGCGAGCAGAAAACACTTCTCGGTTGTGATGAAGAGAAGACAATAGCATATTCTGGAGGCTGACCAGATGCCAGGCTCTGTGTCAGGTGCTTTCCATGCATGGATTCCTAAAGCCCAATAATCTGTTAAGTAGATGTTATCATCCTACATTTTGCACATGAGAAAATTGAGGTGTAGAGAGGTTGGAAACCAGAAGTGACAGAACAGATAATGATTTTTAGTCTCTCTGACTCAAAAACCCATGCCCTCGCAGCCACCCCGGCCGCTGGCTATTGGTGGATTACGACATCATTAGCTTGCGTCTCAATAACTCTCCTATTGGTGGGACCATTGCCTTGTGTGTGCACCCCATCACTCCAAATCCCTCACAAATTTTTGGTCATCAGAATTTTCAATCTCTATGACCAAAATTTGGCTTATATAGTATGATGCGAAAAGAAAAAGTGAAGGCTCTTGGGGAAAGACGGATCGATCCTCCCTCTGAAAAGCGAGCCAAGGAGACCACCCTACAAATCCCATTGCAGGGATCATTTCACTGTTCGCTATTTTGGTTGCTCTTAACTGACAATCAACAAGCAAGGGCTGTGGGGCCAATGCTTACAGTTGGCTGGGGAACAGTCAAATAGTCATTTTAAGCACTTCATTCTAGACTTCTCAGGGTCCAAGAAACATATCCATAAAAAAATATGTAGTGCTGAATCCCTAGCGCCACCCCTTCCTTCCATGTCATGAATAAAACGCACAACCTGTAGCCATGAGGGCCGAAACGCTTCCTCCATGTGGAACTGCCTTGACCTCATGCATGGTGGGTGCCTGCTTCTAACCAAGCAGACTTGTGTTGGCTTCTGGCTGGCATGTCCTCAGTGGTGAACGGTAGGGAATCAGGGAAGTCAATCAATCATCAGCTCCAGTTAACCCCCTTTTCATTTTAACACCAGTTTCAGACAATTCGAATGCGCTTTTAGGAAACATTGCCTCTCCCTTTCCAAAGTGATTCTGATGGGTACTGATGTTTTTATGATTATTAATAAAATCTCTGAGACAGAATTTTATGGGCATGCAGAGACTCTAAAAATTCATTCTTTGTCTTGGAAAATTGTATATGTTGAGGATGACGGAGGACATTTTTAATAAGAACGTTCAATGAAAAGTCAGGGTGTGAAAGCCAGAATTTTAAGAATTTGCTGTGGCTCCTTTTAACATTGAGTGAGTTGGCTTCCTGCAAAGGCCTTCATGGGATGTGTTTCCTGAAGATAGTGCACCCCAGGAAGTGTCAGCCACAAGAATGCTCAGAGTGATGGTTTCAGTTTAGGTGAGGGGCCAGAAGTCACTTTGAGAAAATGCATTGTTAACTATTCTTTAGCTTTTTTTTTTTTTTTTTAAATCATCTTCCTTGCTTTCTCCCTGCTCCTCCCCCTTCCCTCCCCACTTCAATTCTGTCAACATTCTCTTCAGAGTTTCATGGGTCTGTTTATGGAAATTGTACAATTGAAGTGACTTAAAAAGAATTTCGTTCCATTTTAACCCCAATGAGAAGAGGTTGAAAAGTGAAATGAACGCAAGGCGCGTGATGAGTTAAACACCGACGCGCCCTGAGCAAACAGGAAGGGCAGAGCGCCCGACATCTGGTTAGAAGTCAGCTTCATAATTCATGCAGATATTGTGAAGAAAATCCTTCGGCAAAGCCTGGAAAAATTTAGCCTTGCTCAATGCAGGGATCAAACTGGCACTGTTTCCACGTGCGGTCCTTACTTAAGCAATCGAGGGTCGCTAGCAGCAGTACTGAGCCCACCTGCAAATCTCCTCCGCCTCCTCACCAGCTCCCAGCTTGGGGACTCCTATCAAATGCTGTATTAAAACAAGAATCCTGGAAAAGTTGGTCATTGCCAGCACATAATGACAGGTTGCTTAATTAATGGTGTGCATTCAAAAATGGGCGTAGGACAAACAAGGCAGCTAATTTTGATAATGAACAGATTCAGAGGGACCAGGTGATAGTGTCCTTCATGTAGTTCCATGCTAGCGATGTTTTTGGTTGGTTTCTGTGTTAATTTTAGAAACTGTAAAACACAACGTGCCAAATTGGTTGATTGAAATAGTGCTCCTTCCCAGAGGCTAACAATCTGTTCTCTTGCAGGAGGCAAGAGGTTGCACAATGAGTATTTACTCAGTTGTAGCCAAGTCTTAGGGAGATTTTAGACAGTTGTCCAGGTAACTCGGTGTCTCGGGTAACTGGATGCTTTGAGTATTTTGATTCTGCTTTATGTCTGCCTGTGTATTCCTTCATTCATGCGCTTGTGTTTTTATTTACTGTATAATCTGTTTGATTCTCTTTGCCAGTGTAGTTCCAGACAATATTTTGATCTGGAATGTTGCCTTTTTAGTCAAAGTTATATAGAGTAGTCTCCTAAAGAATGGAGCTGGTCATTTCAAATAATCTACAAACTCTTTATTCCTGAAGGGAAACTGAATTCTTGTAGACCTTTTAAATCCAACAACATTCAGTCACTGGGTTTTCAAATGAATGTATGAAGGAAGGAAAGAAAGAAGGAGGGAGAGAGGGAAGGAAAGAAGAAGAAAAGAACGAAAGAAGAAAGAGAGGTGGCTTGGTTTGTGACTTTAAATTTAGACAAACTCTGAAGAAACACTTACCCTTTCTTTAAATAAATACATGCTGACTACTAAATTATATTGTTGAATTTTGAATCATATGATAAAGTGGTACTTAACGGGGCTATAAACAATAAAGATAAACATTTTTGCTCTCATGGGACTTCAATTTAAAAGCAGGAAAAATTTTTAACAGAGCATCATATATAATAGCAAATAAGGTAGTTGGCTTATTATGAAATTACAAATGTTAATTTTTAAACCACATTTTACAAAAGTTGTTGCTGAACATGGCTGTATATGTCAGCTTTTGTTGTCAGTCTCACTAAAAGGAACCATTCACTAGTAAAAAAATCTCAACACTGAGCATTATTTAACGGGAATCGAAACAAGCCCTTGTTTTCAGGGGAGTTTTTTGCTTGAGAGAAAAGTCCCCTCAGCATATCAGGGAGATACTTCAGATAAACATACAGAATTACCTCCTGGCTAAGCGAACAAGCCAGTTGAAAAAAAAAAAAAAAGCAAAAAAAAGAAAAAGAAAAAAGATTTTTAAAAAACCCCCACAAACCTTAGCCAAGACCCCTGTGGCAAGTGGAAAAGAGTTGGAACAGCTCATAATTTGGGCTTTTAGTTGTTTTGCAGGGCTGTTAGTATTTGGTTTTATCCGCAAGCAATTCGGGATTTTAAGGCGTCCTTCCTTGTTGCAAAGATAAATAAATAGAAATTCCGACATTCAGAGGGAATTGTACTTTTTTTCCCTTCTTCCTCATTAGAACCTATTTGGACTCCTGCCCCCGCCTCCTTTTCAAGCCTTTCCGTTTCATGCTAACTCTTTAAAGAGGAGAAGGAGGCATGAAACAAACAGCAGCGAAAACCTTGTGTGGGGGTTCCTGCGAATTTATAAATAAACAAACCCAACTCTTCCCTTTTGGCTTAACGAGCATTTAGGAGAGCCTTCTATCAGGCCATCCCTAAAGAGAAAGAAGCATAGTTGTGATTTGCTATTATAGTTTAAAACAAAATCCACCGAAATTATTTTGTTCTAATTCTTCTAATTTTTCCCCCCCTTAGTCCACTGACTTCTCAAAAAAAGACTTTCCCAAAGTAAGGCAGCTTCCAGAATGATAAGGCAAAGTAGGAGGAAAGTTTCATCACTGATTTTTTTTTCCCAGTTCTGTTTTTCCCCCACTTCAAGAATCTGAGGCCCCGTGGAAATCCTTGGAGAACACTTGGCGGGTGTGGACCGTGATAAATGAAATACAAATCAAAAGCATCGTTCCACTAACTCCTTTAGGTTCTTAAGCAGAAGAATGTTCTGATCACTGAAGCCATTTCAGGGCCCGAAATTAGAAAGTAATAAAAAATATCACACTCTCCCCGGTGGTTAGGACATTTAATTGGTTCCCCAGCAGGAGTCCTGCTGAAATCAGAAATGCTTACTCTCTCTATGTTGGCTTCGGAAGGATTGCTTGCAAACACGACCAAATAAGTAAGAAATCAAACGAAGGGAAACCAGAAAACCAGAGATGAATGCAGTAGTAAATAGCTCAGGGCTAGGAAGAATAAAGAAAAGATATGTACTAACCCTAAATTTCTTTAAACACTAAAATTTGCTCACAACACACCGGAACAGATGGCAGGTTTATGTGTTTAGATCAACTTGGACCAACGTCACTGTTTAGGACCAAAGTTATTCTTTGGATTAAATTCTGGCTGCAGAATTTGCAGAATGTTCTTAGGGACAGAATGGACTGTGCTCACAGAATTCTGACTGTTTGGAGTTTGTCTTAAAAAACTAGCCAGAGCCTTGATTCGCAGCTCAGGCTTGGCTGAACGTTCCCTGTCCTCCCCGTTCAAGTGCCGAATTATTGGGGCTTTTGCTACTGCGTTATCCAGGTCCTCCTGGCCCACAGAGCCTGATGCTCTGCTGCCACCTTCTGTCCCAGCCGCAGTGCCAAAAGGCTGTTTAAACTCCGGGCTGCCCAGAAAACCCGGTGACTGTCTCCTCTACTTCCGAGAATTGGGCCCCAAGTAACCTGCAAGCTCCGGAGACAGGTTACTCTCTTCTCGTCCACCTGGGGGCTCAAGTCTCTGGGGTTTGGCCCTTTGACACGGCTTCTTGGAGAACCAAGGTCAGCTTGTCTCCTTGCCTCCCCTTCCTCTCTCCCTCCCAGGTCTCGGAAGTTTCCATAGGTAGAGGGGTCTGGAAAACGAAGTTGAAGGCAAAGACAGGGCTTTTTGTTTTCCAACGTCAGCACGCGCTTGTCTAAATCATTGCCAAAGACAAATGGGATGAAGTGGAGGCAAGGCAAAGTGAGATTGAATAGCAGGAAAAAAGCCCTGACAGCAAGATCTATTGCCCTGTGGAGAGGTGTCCTCAGGAGTGAGCTATTGGGAGAGATATTTAAAACTTGAGTGGACAAAACATTAGACCTTTCACCGCAGGGAACAATTCTGCAGCAGCTCCTGGGACCTGACCCTCGTGAGCACAGAGGTCCTTCCCAACTCTAATTTTTTATGATTTCTCAATTGACTTCCTGTTCTATAAAAAGTATTTGGTTGCCGCTGAGGAATCCAACTGCTTTGCCATTCGGTTTGAGGTCAGGATGGTTTCAGTATACTTTCATTTTTGTGCAGCATTAAAAATGCCCCGTACCTATTTTCTTTGAGCTAACGGAAAGCAAATTTGTGTAATTAAGCCTACAAATATATATTTAGGTAGGGGATGGAGGGTAGGCAGCTCTTGGCAACTGGCCAAGAAGTGATTTTCAGAGTAACCAGGGCTTTGCCGTATGGCCGTTGGCAAATGCTCACCCCTTCTGAGTCTCTGGTTTTGGTTTGTTTGTCTGTCTATCTCAGAAGTCAGGAAAACGATATCTGAGGCCGGTCATGAACATTTTGGAAGGACTGTAGAATGGAAGAAATGGCTTAGCTCTGCATGTCATTGCTACCAGCTCCTTCTTTGTGTGGGTTTTATGCTTCTCAGCATGCAGGCCTGGACTGGGACAGGGGCAAAAGGGAGGAGAGGGAGGTGAGATGCACGGTCATGTTCTTTGCTTGCCGGATCTTCCTCTTTAGGGTGCGTCGGTTCAGTCATGCAACTGATAACTACAAAGCTCCCATTCATTGCTGGACACTGAGTGAGGAGCTGGTCAAAGTGGAGGTGAGTGAAGACGGACGAGAAAACCAATGGAGTCCATCTCTCAGTGGCTTTTACCTGTTCTTAGGATAAGATGTGAAATCCCGTGTTCTGCAAAGCATCCTGTGATCTGGCCCCTGCCTCTTCTCTGATCTCACCTTAGCCCTTTCTCCAGGGTCTGATGCACTGGTAAGCTGGGTCTATCTACTCTCATTTCTTTGGTGAGGACTGTTCCTTCTCATGTCAGTGCCTGCCTGGGTGCTCAGACCAAAACACAACTAAATGGTCTTCCTCCCACCCTTTCACCGAGTTAATGCTGCTTCTCCTCTCTCAGTTCCCAGCTGAAAGGTCACTCACACAGGGAAACCTTCCCAGGACTCGTGGCCTGGGTCAGGTCTCTTGACTGCGTGTGCTCCTTTGGCTCTTGTCCCATCTCCATCATAGTTCATGACAGCTGATGGCTCCAGGACTCGGGGTGGGTTACTGTCGAGCTCCCCACGCCAGAACATGTTTCATGCACGCGGACGCCTCGCCTGTCTTGTTGAGCCTTGCTTCCCAGAGCTTCCCCAGGGCCTTATACTCAGTGCATCTGTTGAGCGGATGAACAAATGAAAGGCTGAATTAATGAAGTGCTGTAACACTGGAAGGCACAAAGTGCAGTTGGAGCACAAAAGGAGGATAATGAATTCCACCTGGAAGAGCTTCCAAGAGGAATTTATGGTTGAGCTGGGTCTTCTTCTCTCCTCCAGTTTTACTGAGCTATAACTGACATACAGCACTGTGTAAGTTTAAGGTGTATAACATAATGACTCGACTTACATATATACTGTAAAATGATTACCACAGTAAGTTTAATTAACATCTATCATCTTAGGTAGATAGATAATAGATAGATAGATAGATAGATAGATAGATAGATAGATAATAGATAGATAGATAGATAGATAGATAGATAGATAGATAGATAGAACATGTGTTTTTTCCTGTGACGACAACTTTTAAGATCCATTCCTTTAACCACTGGAGCTGATTCTTAAAAGAAAAATTTTAGCTTCCCCATTGAGAAGGGCCTAGGGTCATTTCTACAGAGTTCACCCTCTAGCCAGCCTAGGAATGGTGCAACCTTTTAATATCTTATTACAAAATAATATGTATCTGTGGTAAGAAATGCAAACATTATTTAAATGTGCAAATACTAAAAATTACCATCCTTGATTCCTGCCCAAACCCTCAAGACATGACCACTAGTCACAGTGGGTGTTTCCTTCTTGTTGTTCAGACTTTTTTTACATCTTTCCTTCAGTGATAAAATTATTTAAAATAGTGTTTTCTTTCACCCTGAAGGTATATTTACATTGTCCCAGGGAAGAGCCTCTCTCCTTTCACTTAACTGGAATCTTGGGCAAGTCTGGAAGAGTTTGTAGGCCACTGCTTATTTCCTGGGAGCTGTGAAAGATGCATGAGAAACTATTTTTACATTGTTGTAATAAAGCAGGTCTGGTCCCAATTTCCCACCCCTGGGAAAAAAGGTTTAGGTCTAAGAGATCTTTTAATAGGTATACTGACTATTGGGTTTTATTACAATGAGCATTTAAAAACAAGACATATCAGGAAATCTGAATAGAATGGAAAACATAAATAGTTTGAATACATTTATATTCAATAATTCCCAAGTTCAGGGCCATATGTTGAGTGTCTGGCATTGGGCTAAGTACTTTACATGTATCATTTTATTCAATCTTTTCAATGACCTTTCAAAGTGGGTCCTACTATTATCATCCCCAATTTACTGATGAAGGAGTTGAGTCAGAGAATTTAAGTATTTTAAAAGCCCCAAGGTCAGAAAAGCAAGTCTGTATCAGAGCTGGGACTTGAACCTAGATACCCTGGCATGAGAGCTTGCAAGGTCTGCCACGAGGCTACTTTGGCCTCTGTGCAAATCTAAGAATGGGGGACATGAACTCAGAAGTCTTAGTTCTCTTTTCCTTCTTAGCTTTGGGAACTGGAAATATTTGCATTTCTGAGTCTCAGTTTCAACCATTATAAATGGGATAATAACTGTCATCCCACAGGGTTGTTGGGGGGCTACTAAATAGAATCATATGTGGAAGTATTTGGTCAACTCTAGCACATTCTAGCATTTTCATGAGTGCCTCCTAGCTAATTTCACAATGGCACTTTTCAAGATGGCTAAGGTTGGCTGAGATTCCTGAGGAGAATAATGCTGATGAGAGGACTCACCCACATCAAAGCTGGGATGGGTGGGGAATGACAGCTGTTCTTCCTACTGGGCTGTCCACTCTAGCTCTCATCCTCATCTCCCATCTCCAGCTGCATTATCATTATCGATGTAGATTTGTGTCCATTTTTTAAACAATTATTTTATTGTCTTCGTCAGGTAACAGTCAAGTGAAAAGCCAAGCAACACAGAAAGGAACAATAGTCGTATTTTTAAAGTGCTCACCTCTATGTTTTTAAGGTACTCAGTTTTTCGATTCTTGGTGTGTAGGTTATGGACTTTGTATTTCCCAGAACAGATTTTTAAAATAGTGTACAAATACCATCCGCCCCCGAGCCTTGTTGTGAGATGAGAGCAGGCAGGGGAAATAAGGCAAGGGAATCTCTCAAGCAAACCAGGTAGGCATTCTGAGCCCCAGCGAATTGAATCAACTCTCTCCTGTTTTGGGCTGTTAGTGTTTCTTCAATACCACAGGGCAGTGGGGGCGGGTGAAGGAGGGTGTGGGGGCGAGAGGTTACCTTGGTTTATAACATGCCCTGTAAAATGTCTACTTTTTTCCTTTAAAAATCCAAACACTTGCAGAGAATGTAAATATGCCTCTTCTCCTGCTCCACGGCCTCCTTCCTCCAGTGAACATGTGTGAAATCTCACACGTACTCGTGCGCACTGAGGCCGACTGTCTGATTCAAGACGACAAGGCTGTTCTCCATGTGTCTGTCAGAGGCGCCAAACCCCAAAAGTCAAACGAGACCAGATGGGAAACTACAAGACCAGCCCCCTGCCCTCTGCAGTCTGTTGTCACCTCATTTGAGTGTGCATCAAGCGAGAAGACCAAGGGGGTCAACCGCATTTCTGAGCCAGGCTTAGCAAACGGGCAGGCTTTCCACACCTAACTCATCTTGCATCACCAGCCCAAACCCTCCTTGGCCTGGCCACCTAAAAGCCACTGGCTCTCTCCCTCCCCCTCAGCTCACCAGCAGTATCTTCCCTGATACAGAACAGACACTGGAAAAGAACTCAAGTGCACTGTGGGGAAACAGAACAGGCTGTCAGCAATTGTTTATCATGGGCTTGTGAGCTGTCTTCCTGGTTTAAGTTGAGTGAGGTGCATAGAGATCGTGGAGTTCTTCATGGCTTGGGCTGTTTCAACATCTGGGTGGATTCACTCTCAGCAGAGGAAGAAATGCAATAATAGTAATCCACAGAATATCTTCAGTGCTTTACAGTTTGCTAAGCACTTTCACATTCGTGACCTCCTGTGACCTTCTCAACTACTCTAAGGAGAGCAAGAGGAGCATACCGTCCCTACCTCACGGAGGACTGTATTGGGACTCAGAAAGGTCGAATGGTTTTGCCTGTGTAATAACGGGACTAGCTTTCCTTCTCCCCACTACTCCCCCCAAATGTGTCTGGAGAGGACCCAATAATCTGACTCGGCGTAGAAGATGAACTTGGAAGAATGACATGGAGACGCTGGGCTCCCTGGCTCCCTCGTGTCCCCTCCCCTCTTCCGGCCCCATTTTCAGTCCCCCCTGGGACCTGTGCAGGAACAGGGTCCATTCTGCCCAGGGTAACCAAGAAGCTTCCCTTGTCCTCTCTACATTGCAGCTTGTCACAGTCTGAGCAGAAAGCTGACAGCGACCGGCAGCTGATGTATCTTTTTGTGGACTGCGAGGGGCAGGCAGCCTGGCATTCTTTTTCAGGCTGTCCCAGGTGATATTTTTCAAACTAGTTTTTGAAAAACCGAAAAATCACGTCTGGTTAGTGTCTTGCTTTTCAGGAAGGGGTGGCTGTAGGCAGCATCAGACGAGGAGATCTGGAATTGCCCCAGGGTAGAAAGAAACGCCGAGAGAGAAACATGGTTTTTGACCTGCAGGAATTTGAAGACACAACACACAAGAGTTGTGCTGGCCCTTGGTTCCAGCACTCAGGGCCGATCAAAGACCCCAGTGTTTGCTGTGACCCTGGCCTCTCATTTCCTTCTCGTGGATTGGCTGGGGGACCACACTCAAGAGCATAAAAGCTTCCTGCAAAAGCTAGCCAAATGGTTGTCATTTGTGTAAAATTCTACCAACTGAGATCTGCCTTATTTAAAGGGTCTTCAATTTTGAATTCTTGAAGAATCTGGCTCTTTTCCCATTGCTCCTTTCCCAGTCGTTACTGTCTGCTTCCATCAGAAGTGGCAGGATGAGGGACAAGAACAACAGTTGGAGTCAGGGCAAGCACCCTAGTGTATTTATTTGCTGGTTGGCTAAATATGGGGTCAAAATAAAGTCCTTTTATGTAATAATAATGGCCCAAGCACTAAACTTTCACACATGATCTCATTTCATCCTAAGACTGATTATTAGATAGGAATGTATGATTCTCCCCATTTTACAGATGAGAAAATTGAGGCTCATGGAAGTTTATTAACTTGCCCCAAATCATACATTAGCAGGGAGAGGTGATGTCCACACCCAGAACTCTCTCACTCTAGAACCTCGTGCTTCGAGCCACTGCCCAATATAGGCTAGTGAAGCTCAAACTCTCGGCGCAGGCTGGAAGCAGCATTTCTATTCTGGCTTCATCTACAGTCCTGCAAGTTAAATGTAACTTGCCCCCTCAGTGGCAGAGCCTAGAAAGCAGGGCCTTTCTTCCAGATGATTCTGGAGTTAGTTTATTCTGTAGTCAATAACTCAGTCACATTGGGAGTTCAGCTCTGACTCTGTGAGGGCGCCATGACAGCACTACAGGAAATAAACGCCCTCAACTACAAAGACCCTATTCCCGCACCAAGGGTTGCTGGGCAAAATATAGATGCCTTGTTAAATTTGCATTTCAGATAAACAGTAAATAAATTTTTAGGATAAGTGTATCTCATAATATATCCTTTAAAATTATTCTGTTACTCTGACACGTAAATTTAATAGGGCATCCTGTATTTTTATTTGGAACCCAAGATGAATATAGTTGAAGCAACCAAAAAAAATATGATATGCGCCTAGTCCACGTGCATTTCAAAGACATAGTTAATATTGTCCTACTACTACCATTAATAATTATTACTATAATTATTATTATTATTATTATTAAGCACTGGAAAACCAGGACTTCTGAGAAGCTTCCATGGTTTATGTGGGATCAATGTTAGAGATACTTGGATTAAAACTGGCCCAGAAAATCTGGGACAAATAATTGCTGTATATACAGGAGTTGACTTTTGACTTTTGACCAGTGATTCTCAGTCCTGGCTGCACATTGACATCACCTACTAAGCTTTAAAAGATGCTAATGCCTGGGCCCTGCCTGAGAGATTCTGGGGGTAATTGATCTGAGGTGTGGACTAGGCATTGAGATGACACGATAGTAAATTTTTTTACCAATCCCAAGGCTTCACAAATGGTGTGGACGAAATGGTAGTACAGGTGTTCAGAAGGGGGGAATACTCTGCGACTGGGATGGGCCCAGCAGCTTCCGTGGAGGAACAGGAAACCCAGAAGGTTGGAGGATGGGGAAGGTGTGGATAAGCAGAGAGGAGCAAAGAGAATATGCCAGGGGAAGGGGATGCTTTGGAGCAAAGGGGCAAAGAAAAGATGCTAGCCAGATACAGAGGACAGATCAGTCAGATTAAAGTGGCACATCTGAGTGGGAGTAAGGTTTTTTTTTTATTAAATTCTTTTGATTCCTGTGTATAAAAACAATACATGAAGTTGTGTAAAGTTTTGGAAAATATAGTAAAACAAGGTGAAGAAAGAATCATTGCCTATCAATCTATCATTAAATGAAAATCACTTTAAAATTTGGGCTACTTTTCTATGCCTTTTGGACATTGTTTTAGAACATACCATTCCACAATTTTGTATTCTACATTTTTAGCTTAACATTATATCACACACATTTCCCCATGTTATTAGAAATTCTCCGTGAACATTTGTACTGGCTAAAATTGTTGCCTTGACATTGATGTAGCTCAAACTTCCTCCTAAAGCTAGACATTCAGGTTGTATACAGGTTTTCACAAGTTTGGAGGTTGATTTCAGACTTGTAAGAAGTAAGTGGGAGGTTCTGAATACAGTGCTTTTCCTGGTAATCCATGGGCTGAAAAGCTTTTCAGGCCCCTTCTTCAAACTGTGCTCTCACAAACCCTGGAGAAGAACCTTGAAGTCTTCAACATCCAAACCAGACGTCAATTCATCTTCAAAGTGAAAATGGCTCCCACCTTAGGGGTACTCTAAGCACTGTGCTGGGCTTTCTCTCCTCAGCCCCAAGTCACAATTCCTAACAAATAGAGGTGCTGCTTCTCTATATTATAGACTGCCGTCTGGCCAGGAAACTACTGTTGGGACCTACGATTTTTTTAACACCCAATTAAATTGGTGTAATTGGATAGAATTGCAACTTCTTTGCCTCCAGCTGTGAGTCATAATCTGTTTCACACCTGAGTGTTGTTTTACTTAATTTTTAGTACTTTTCCCAGAGTTATGGAATGGGGTAGAAGGAGAGAGTCCTTTCCCACTTTTCAACATGTAGATGATCTTTCCTTCATTTGAAGGACTCTCAGGCAGTTGAACTATCATTGTTAATCTTCCTTGAGCTAAGACTCTACTTCGACCCCAAAGTTTTAGCATCCAACTCTGGGACCCATTGTTTAAAATGTCTAAGCAATACAGAAACACTCCAAATCAGAAAGAACATTTGGTCAAGCTTGAGACACAGCTCACGTGCCAGCTGTGAATAAAATGGAGTTTTGTTTAAGGCTCATTTGGCCCAATTCCAGAAGCTGTGGGAATGACAGGTAGATTATGCTACTCTGTTAAACTCTGATCAGTTTTAAAAGCATGAATCAGATATGCCTTTTTGTAGGTTGGGAGATAAACTTAATTGGGGGACACCAAAGAAACTTAAAGTATAGTCTTAATATTTAATAATTTTTAAAATCAGAAGTCCAAGTTGAATAACAGGATACATAGAGAGCAGTGTTTTGGGCCTCAATCCAACTCTATTACCTGAACTTTTTCTCTGCATTCCTCCTGTCTGTCACGTGCAACCTGTGCTCATTCCTGACTTTGGCGATAGCCATCAATTCTGTAGAAGACTGTGTTGGATCAAACGTATTCACACTTGAGTGTTTACCAGGGCTAGGAGTTGGGGCACATGGTACAAGCAATCTCTATTTACATGTCAGGTAGGACTGATTTAATCTGTTCCACCACCACCCTCAATTATTAAAAGAGACTAAGAGAGTGGTTCTTAACTTTATTTTAATTATTGAGTTCTTAATGAACCTACTTGAAGCCATGGACTCTCTCATAAGATAAAAGAGCACTTTTGGGTCATGGTACATTTGGGCAGACTATTTCAGAGGTTTCATAGACCCCATAGCCTATCCATGGACCCCTAGTAGATCCAAAGACCTTAGTCAAGGAACTCTTGATCAATGGTCTAAGCAAGTGTCTGTTCAAAGTCACACAGAGATTAGAGGCAGAAAGGGAACCAAGCCTCCTAACTTTCTGCTTGAGCTCTTTAGAAGACCCCAAAGTCTACCATTGAAAGAAAACAAGGTAATAACTCAGATATAGGAGCTTAACCTAGTTGAGTTTAAACCTCAAAATAAAATCTAGTCTGTGCATCTTTGAAACTCAAATGAGAAGCAAAGGTCTAAGTTATGTGTTCAGTCTATAAATAGTATTATGCACCTACTATGTAAAAGACTGTGTTCTAAGCACAGGATAAAGCAACGAACCAGGCAGCCCTGCCCTTGGGATATCTATGGTTCAGCCAGGAAGACAGAAAAAGAATAAGTGCTAATATTACATGTTGCTGCTTAATGAGCATTATAAAGGTTATTCCTGAACTCTTTTGGAGAAACTGTGCTAAAAAATGATTAACTTTAATACTATAAATAATGTTAAACCCTCGTGGTTATGAATAATTAAAGGTCCATCCGTTATAGAAATACAAAGTGCAGGCGCCTCTGTTTAGGTGCATTCTAGGAGGGGTTGTCCCTGTCTGCAGCAGCAGCTCTAGCATGTTCCTGTGGGTTTTTGTACTCAACATATGTGCTCTGGTGCCTGTCTTGCCTGCGGTACAAATGTAGGGTGAGCCAAAGCAAGACTCTCTGATCTGAGTAGTCTGTAAATATTTACAGTACTCACGGCACTTTTTTTCTTGCATCGAATGCTGGGATAATCAGAAAAATTAATGAACTCAAGCCGACCCGATGTTACACTATGATAAGTATTTAGATAGTGCATTTTGGGTGGCTGGCTATGGAGCTGTGGGGAAGTGGCCGTGGCTGCTTTGTCCTAAAGACATAAAAATCAACATCACTCTATTTTTGAACACCCAGAATGAAGAGAGAATGAAACATCCCATTTGGAGGATGATAGATGCCTGGGTCCTATTTGATTTTGGCACTCGGAAGCAGGCTCTTCATGTGGGGGTAATAGATTAGTGGGAGCCTAATAGCTGTTGAGTCCATTGGAGATGGAAGACCTGGTGAATGAAACCCTGTTCTTTAGGCTTCTCACAACTTATTGTAAATTAACGTTGCATTTTTTTTTCAAGTATATGAGAAGGTTGTTAGAGGAGCCCACTCCTCAACTTGGTGACTAGGCTACAATGAGAGGTAATAACTCGGAGAACTATGATGATAAATACCTTAGTCCTATTGGGCCACCATAACAAAATACCTTAGCTTATAAGCAACAGAAATTCATTCCTCACAGTTAGAGGCTGAAAATATAAGGTTAGGGTACCAGCATGGTCCAGTGAGGGCCCTCTCTGCGTCACAGACTTCTCATTGTATCACATTGTATCCACACATAGTGGAAGGGGCAGAGAGATCTCTCTGTAGCCTCTTTTGCAGATCACTAATCCCATTCATGGGATTCTACCCTTATGGCTTAAGCACCTTCCAAAGGCCCCGCCTCCTAATAGCATCACTGGGGGATACAGATATTCAGACCGTAACTGTAAAGAAAGACCCACAACCCAAAACTTGAGTTGGGAGGCACTTGCTGAGCCTTAGGAAAAGGATCCAACATTTCCAGGGATTTTTCTTTCTTTTTAAAACATCCAGGTGAGAATATATCTCTGCACCTACCTGCCTGCCAGGCAGAACCTCAGAGTACCTTGGCAATCAATACTCAAAGGTGTTGGAATCTGCCTGGCATTGCCTGCTTTCTTCTTCACTCACCCCTTGGCTTGTGTTGGGCTTGGCTGCCCTTGTGTCCTCAGTTATCTGGGAAAGCTGGTCGAGGTCTCTGTGAACCCTCTTCCTAGCACCACTGAAGGGGTTACTATTGTCAGTGTGCTTACCGGACAGGAATGGGGTCTGTCACATCTAGTGTCTTATCTCACATCCGAGAAGGAAATGCTGATATAGCCCAGGAAAGATACACTTGAGATGAAGCACAAATGCCATCTCCTGGGATATCTCTTCTCAAGATTTTTTTTTTTCCTAGGAAATGATCAGAATCCAAATCCTAGGTTTGTCAAGATTGGGAGCAAATCAATGCAGGTGAGGTGGGTACAGGGACAAGGAGAGGCACACATGTTGTGATCTCAATCCAGTTAGAAACCCAATTTGGATGATTCACATTTAAATCTCTTCTTCCATCCCAGGAATAAGATACTATTTCTTGCCAGTGTTTTTAAAAATTCAATCACTTCTATATTTGATCCATTCTTATCTACACATGTGGATGTTGATATGTGTGCAAGTATGCTCAACAGGTTTGGTGACTTACTCAGATAATTAAGACATCAGAGAGAAAAGTTCTTTTAATGAAAAGTAAAATAAGTTTTAGATTTTGATGGAATAAACCAACCTACAAAGTAAATTAAAAGTATTGGACAAGTTTAGGGAAAGAATCAATCATTCTTGCCAAGCTCCAAGCATAAATAGGTGGCAGATGTTGGCATGAACACCCACCCATGGCTAGGGGGTGAAGGAATCACCACTTGGCCAGGATGTCTCCTTTTATATCGTTCTTCTTGTACTCCCTTTGTTTCCCCTAGGTGTGACTCTGCCATCCAGGAAAACCCATTTTCTTGCCAACTCTTGGAGACTTTAAACTAATGTCTCTTTCACTGTAACTGTGCATTTTGAGTTTGCTCCCAGTTTTTCCCTGCCTGGCTTGAGGAAGTTCATGCATTAAAGGACTGAACTTGGCCAAACAAAAGGAAGCCAAGATTATCGCATGGAAATGGGTAAAAGAGTCATTCCTTTGAGGAGCATGGCTGGGTAGATTTTCAGACTAGGGCAATGACCTAGGCTGGACATTTTTAGCAACAGAAGCCAAAAAGGAAGTGCCCCAGGCGACACAGTGTCTGCCTTCTTATAGCATGGAACTTACTCATTCATTAGCATCATCTGCTGAGTGGTTGGGGATGAAAATGAAGAAGTCCACAGGCACAGCAAGAATCAGAAGGAACAGTCTGTAACTTGGTGGATTGTGACATAGTTTCCATTACCACACAAAAAGCCAGGGGTAGATTCCATTCTACCTCTGTGTCTTCAACCATTTTGACTCTCTAGTTAACACTCAGTTAGCCCCTCTCTGGGGCCAAGCTGTGACCTTCACTGAGGACTTGTCCCCAAGATTTTGTGGTTCTGAGGGCTCCAATTCTAACCACCTAGTTTGGTCAAATCAGTGTTTTGTGGTCTCCTGAGATGCGCAGCCAGCTGGGCAGGTGATACATGACATTTCCAGCAGGAGAGAGAGCAAGAGGGAGCAAGTCTTGGTTTTTTCATTTGTGACATGGAGATTTTTCTCATCTCTTAGAGTGACAATCAGCACGCAAAGAGGCGGTGCATGCGAATCACGAGGAGTCGTGCTGTTTTGTCACAGGGGAGATGCACAGAGACTGCAGCATCTCTCTTCTGTGGCAAGTTATGGGTGCGGGTGCTCGAGGAAGGTGGAGGGGTCCATTGATCGACTGAAGTCACCTGTAGATGCCAAGACCTAAGGCAGTTCTTCTCAGCCCTTTTTTACAACACAGACTATCTGAAAATCGAATGAAAACCATAGTGCCGCTCCGTATTAACACACACACACACACACACACACAACAAAACAACAAAAAACAAAACGAGTAGCAATGATGGCAACCTTTACCGAGCTCTTACAACGTGCCAAGTACTATGCTGAGTGCTTTCTGGACTATCTAATTTCTGAACAACCCTCGAAGGCAAATACTAATTGTTGCCAAATGTTAAGTATTGAGGCATGGAAAGTTAGATTAACTTGGCTACAGCAATATTTAGTGTATTAGTTTCCTAGGGCTGCCGTAAAAAGTATAACTGAGTGCCTTAAAACCACAGAAATTTATTCTTTCACAGTTCTGGAGGCTAGACATTTGAGATCAAGTGTCAGCAGGGCCACACTCTCCCAAAGCCTCTAAGAAGAATTCGTCCATGCTTTGCGCTTAGCTCCTGGCGTTGCTGGCAGTCCGTGGTGTTTCCTGGTTTGTCGCTGAACAACTCCAGCTTTGGCCTCTGTTGTCACATGGCATTCTCCTCTGTGTGCATGCCTCTTTCTCTGTCTTTTCTTGCCTTCTCTCTTCTTCTAAGCACACCAGTTATACTGGGGCAGGACTCACTTTAGTGGCTTTATCTTAATTAATTGCCTCTGCAAGCACCCTGTTTCCAAATAAAGTCACATTCTGAAATGCTGGGGGTTAGGGCTTCACGTATCTTTTTAGAGAACACAGTCAACTCATCACATTTAGTGAGCAGTAAAATCAGGATCTGATTCCAGGCAGTCTAGCTCCAAAGCCTGACTCCTTGACCACCACATTGAATTAAAATACACATATGTGCACGCACACCCAAATTGCATACAATGTCAGGTGGTTCTGGAGCCCTTGATGCCCCCCTTGGACCACTGAGTGGTTAGTGGCCTTCTCTTCCCATCAAGGAGGCATTGGCTGAAGAAGGCTGAGCAAGGGACAGTGTACCTGGAAGGCTGTGAGGAGGAGGCCAGGGCAGGTGACAGAGAGCAGTGGGAAGCATCCATCCAGAAGCAGGCTCTGAAGACAGAGCTCTGGTGGAGTCCTTAACCTGGTGAATGGCCTAAGTGTCCTGGACACATGGCCACTGTCCTCAGAGGAATAAACAGAAATCAGGCATAATAGGTCTTTTTCACTGTTATTATTTTTAAAGCACCTATTATGTACCCAGCATGGTGCTAGGGAGCAGAGAACCTAAGGTAGATTTAGGAGTCATCTTAGCACTTTAAAATTTAGGACCTGGTAGTATAAAAATCAAGAGATACTGTGAGCTAGAACCTTGGCGAGTAGGCAACAGTCAAGCAGACAACCAAATCTATGGAAAGGTCAGCTCCTCCATTAGGAATAGAGATCCCCCAAAATCAACGGAGGGAACTAGGAAGGTGCACAGGAAGTCGAACTTCAGGACAGCCATGGGGCAGCAAGCTCTCAATACACCACCCAGGCCAGCTGACGCTTGAAATGCAGGCAGCTCTTCTCACTGATTTCAACCTGCCCAGTCCTTTCATGCCTCTGTGCTATTGTACATGCAGTACCTTCATCGTGAAATGCTTTTCCCTGCATCTTCTATGTCTGGACCACTCTCCTTTTTCCTTCACATTTCCTAGCAACCAAGCTTCAGTGCCACATTCCTGGATATGTATGCTGCTCCTGCTCTGTGTCTACCACCTTTATTCTGTTGTCATTTTGGGCTGTCATTTCCCTGTTTCTAGCGGCCTCACTTAGTACACAATAGAACCTGTGAAAGTAGAATATCGCATTTTTCACTTGATTCCGCAGAGTGCAGGACAGTGCCTGTCTCATAGTTAGACGGTCAGTCTGCGGGGATGTTTGTTGACTGGATATATGAAGGCTTTTTAATAGGCCCAAGGTCACAGGGAAGAGCAGGGGATTGAGCACACCTGCTTGGTAGGAGTGACTGAGTAGAGGGGAAAAAAAGGCAGATCTCCACATAGATGGAACTAAGAGATCTTTCAGTCAATGGCTTTATGGTGAAGGGTACAGCTTGTAGGCAAATGTCCAAGGTTCAAATCATGGTTCCTAAACTTACATGTGTCCTTGGACAAGTTACTTGGCCTCTCTGATCTTCAATTTTCTTACTTGTAAAGTGGTAATGTTAACTGTACTACTATTTGGCAGGGGAGGAGTATATAAAGGGGTAAGTGGAAGTGAGAATAAATTCTATAACATACTCAATACAGTACCTGACACATAAAAAAAAACACTCAATAAATAGTTATTATTGTGAAGAATGTCATCACCATAGCAGTAATGACGCAGGTTGAAGGCGCCTAAGCAAATCAGAGCTGGGATCTTCGGTGACCTTAATAAGGAGCATTTAACCCAACTCCTTCCGTTAAGGAGAGCTCTCCACAATGGCTACCAAAATCCTTTCAGGAGCAGCGAGAATGTTCTTTTAAATGATGCAGACTCTTGACACAAGGTATATTTTCAAGACACAAATGTTTCTTGAAAAATTACATTTTAGGGGCTTATTACCCTTTCAATGATAGTTCACAAATCTTGAAAGTGAGATGTTTGATCCTTCTCCTTAGAAGGACTGAGATGAAGAAATAATATTCTTTGTCAGAGTCAGCTGTGAAGGTCGTGGAGAACAGAGGCAGGAAGGGGCTCCAAGGAAGGGCTTGCTCCCCGACGTGGGATGAAAAAGAAACCAGGAAAGCAAACTCACCCCAGTTTCTCAACAAGATCTTCAGAACTTTCTTCCTGAACTTTTAAAGATCTCTTTCCCTTCCCAATCCAGGTTTGTATTTCTGTCCTGTGAGAGTTTGGAGGCCACTTTGAAGTGACTCATCCTATTCTGAAGTGATGCATCATCCTATAGATCCAGGCTCTGGTCCTCATCATGTCACCAGCTCACTGTGTGTCTTTGGGCAAGTTACTTAACCTCTCTGAGCCTAGTTTTCTCATCTATAAAAGGAGCACTGGACTAATTGCATTAAACTTTCCAGCACTGGCCTTTATTGATGTCTATATTTGGGAGGTAGCTTTACTCCTTGCCAGCTTTTTGTCCATCTCAAGTATGAAACTTCCAGGTCACCAGAGTTGGATTCAAAGCTCAACACAACCACCTAGCCAGTTGAGGGACTTGGGACAGAGCTCTTACTGTCAGCAAACTTCAACTTCCCACTCTGCAAAATGGGAGAAACTTATGGCTTTGCTGGTTGGTGGTAAGGCCTAATGAAATAGCATCTTCGGTTTCTAGCTCAGAACCCTGCCTTGGAGAAGGTTGGTTTTTTCCTTCTCTCTAACAACTGTCTTCTCCGACTCCATTTTTCAGTGTAGATGATCTAGCCTCTCCCTCCCCACTCCCACAAAGCCCAGAGTGGGAAGGTGAGGGTCATGGGAAACCATCCTTCCCCTATGAATCCTTAGGCCAGCCCTGTTTTCTAACTCCCACCCTCAAAGTTGCAGTTAAGTGCCCTGCCCAAATTCATGAGTGTTGCCTTTCTGAGGATGATGATGCAAATAACATCTATTGTATGTGTCAGGCTCTGTGCTGAGTGCTCTAAGGGACATTCTTTTGCCTCTCACACAAAGGGGATGGTATTATACCTGTTTAATAGATGGGGAAACTGATGATTAGGGAAGGTTTGATAACTTTCTTAGTCAGCAGGAAAACAATCAACACATTGAGCAAAAGCCCAGTCTTCTGATGAAACAGACACTTTTCCCTACTGCCCTGTAATACACTTCCTGTCTCAGGAGATCCTGAGCCCTTGGGTGGGGTTAAGTCAAAGCCTTCGACCCAGCAGAGAGGAAAAGGCAGGGTGAGTACGGTGGGGCTGGGAGGGTGGGCAGCCAGGAGTGGTAGTGTCTCAGCTGCAGCCTGCTGGCTCCCTTGGTTTTTCATAGAAGGGTGGCTGACCAGTGGCATTGACAGTGTCCAGCCCAGGCAGCTGCCAGGCTCCGATTGGCATTTGGGTCATTAGTTCCAGCAGTGCCAAAAGTTGTGCAGGGAGCTGGGGGCTGGGAGAAGTGAGGCATGAGACCTGGGGTTACCAAATGGCCAGCTGTGACCCTGGAAGGCTCAGCTTACAACCCCGCGTGTTTCTGCCTGGGAACAAGGAGAAATCCGGCCTCCAGGCTGGGAGCTGTCACTCTCATTTGTGTGTGTGTTTTTTCTCGGCTGCCAGGTGCTCCCGAGCCTGCAACGTGAGGAGAGTCTGGAAATGGTTGTGGCTCCTCACTGGCTGAGAAGAGTGAAAAAGAGGAACTAGGGAGTGGGGCCCATTACTCTAGAGGCTGGAGAGCAGGCGGCCAGCTAGCAGCGAGCAGAGCTAATGCGGCCGGTCAGGGGCCTTCCTCCTTCAGGTGTGTGTGTGTCAGGCTGGGTCCTGCCGGGGATTCTGTGCCCTCCACGGGCTCAGCTTGTCTCCTGAGCCCTAAGGCAGAATTTCTCCATTCCAGATTATTCTTCTCGGTGAGATGATCTTGGGATGGGACTCTCACGGCAGTAGAACTTAGGTGATAAGCGTTCGTTTTGACTAGGTTAAAGCCTAGTACTACAGGGTCAGCTGTGTGACTTGTCATCAAAATGCGCTGGGCCTCAGTTTCCTCATCTGTAGGATAAGGATAAAAACAAGACCTACCTTTTAGGTTCATTGTAAAGATGAGCAATATAAAGCAGTTGGCACCAGCTTTGACACATGGTAGGGGCTCATTAAATGTCATTAAGTGTTCAGAATTCTTATCGGTAGCAGATCCTGCCCAATCTCCTAGGTGTGTGTTTCAGTCATAACATTAATGCAACTTTGCAAAAATCTACTGAGCCACACTCCTGGATCCAACAGCTTGCCCTCCTCCCAGATAAACAGAGGGTTATCATTAAACTTCATTCAACACTTAATAAGTTTCAGGCACAACACAACAGCATTTACTGTTTATAAACTCATTCGATCCTATAACCCTCTGAGGTAAGTGCTATTTTATCTTTATCATCTCCAGTGTTATGTGCTCAAGGTTACACAGCTAGTCTGAGGCAAAGCCAGGACTGGGAAGCAGAGTGCCCTGAACCACTAGGTGATCCTGCCTCTCCCATCACAGTTGTGCAAATGCAAGTCATTCCTCATCTTGTAAAGCAGAGGGATGGAGAAGATTCCAGAAGGGGGCGAGGGGGAATTTTGTCCAAAGTGACCCTCTGATTTTGGTAGAAATCCTGAATTTCTGCAGAGATGGGCTAAATTTTCCCTTAGCCGAAAAGAGAAAATGCATGAATTCAATAGTGCTTGTGGTCACCTCAAAGCCAACACAAATGCCAAATTCTGCTTCAAAACTGACAATTCAGTGCAATGAAAGGAAAATGTACAGTCTCTGTACTGGCCGAATAGGATCCCCCACACCCAAAGATAACACTGAAGTTCCAACCCAGCTTACAACCCTGCGCTCTGCCCTCCTGTTACTTTCTGAACATCGGGCACCCTCTGACATCACCCCCACCCCCCATCCCAGAGCTGCCTCTTCTCAGCTGAGAGCCTGAAAACCCTGAACTCCCTCCTCCGTAGGGTGCTTCCAAATCCCTTCAGAGGCTTCTCTTTTAGGAACTTCTGAAGCGGGTGTCATCTCTCGATTGCTGCAGAATATATTAAAAATTCTTGATAACAACGCTTTACTCTTAAATACAAAACCAGCCCTTTTCAAAGGCCCCCTGAAGGGTCTAGCACATGCCCTGACTATAAAGAAGGAAACATTTTATCCTACTGATTTTTAAGCAGAGAAACACCCAATTGATGGGCTGTCTACGTGTCCGATCATTTACACAGCACGCTGGTGGGGGCAGCCACGGGGCTCCCCGGGCCCTGCTCAGGCCCAGCTGGCTCTCCATAACGGTCGCCTCTGCTCTCGGACTCATTTCATGAGCACATGCAGTACTGGCAAGGAAGGGTGCCGGACGGCCTCACACCTGCAAGTTAATCACATGCCCACAGCTTCGCAGAAACATCCACCTCGGCTTTGGAATCTTCCTTCTGACACCTGTGGAGATCCAGGCCTGGCTCCCAGGGTCTTCAGACTAAAAATGAAGCAAGATAGGGATAAGCGAATCAGGAAGTAAAGGTAGAACCGGATTTGGATTTCCCAGGAACTGGATTGTCACTCAGGGCACGTAACCAGTTTAAGTGTCATTTCCCTTTCTGTAAAATGGGACTAGTACTAGCACCTACCGCCTGGGTTGTCGTGAGGATTCAATGACATAAGATGTCTCCAGCATTTGGCATAGCGCATGACACACGGTACGTACTCAGTAAATGTTAGATATTGTCACCAACATCGTCGTTTTCATTACGACTCTAAATTTAGCCTCACAGCTCTTTATGCAGAAGGAACTGGGAGCCCAAACGGCGACATTCCTTCCTTGCATCCTGCTCACTGCCAGGGAGAATTGGTTTAGTAAGTAACCACTGCCATGAGTGCTTTTGAGAAATGGCTGTCCTAAAGTTTGAAAACAGTTTTGTAGATAATGGCCTCCCACGGCCAATGAGACTATAAAGCACCAGAAGTGCCCTAGCAGAGGCCGGGGACACTCATTTTTGATCTTGGAGAGGGAGTTTCAGCATGGCAAAGGGGCATCTGAGCCCCGTCCTTTCAAACTCCTACAATCCGTGCAGCTATGGGAATAGTTGAGTTTTATAATGTATCAGCCCAATTGACTAGAAGCCACTGGTCTTTTGTCAATTTATTCATTTATATACTTTTTATCAAGTGCCTACTAATGCTGTACTAGATACCAGAAAACTCCCTGTGGAGCTCTACTGAGAGAGAGAAACTCTCCAAAACGAGAAATGTGAACAAGACGACGAGGGAGTGGAACTGGAAGAAATGGGAGAGGAATGGGGTTACTATAAATAGGTGGGCAGGGACGACCTCTCCTAGGAGGTGACATTAGGTAAGACAATGAGAAAGAGCCAACTGTGCAAAGAGCAGAGAAAGCAAGATTCCAGAAAGAGGGGACAGCAAATACAAAACTGTGAGGTGGGAACAGTTCCACGGGGTCAAGGAATAGAAATAGGCCTGTGGGCTGAATCCTGTTACCGAGGGGAGTGGGCAGTGAGATAAGGCTGGATGCTCAGATGGTGTCCAGGCCCTTCAGGGCCTTGTGGGATATAGTATAGCAAGGATGTGGGGTTTTATTCTAAAGCAGTGGGAAGTCACTGGAGTGTTTTAAGTAGGGGCGACATCATTGGTTTGCCCCAGAGTAAACATCTTCCAGTATGGGAACTTCTTTTGTCATTGTCTTTGCAGCATGGAGAAATATTTTTTGCTGGGGTAGATCAAATAGGAAGGGAAAACTCTGCTAACAAGTCCATGGAAGTAAATGTAGAGGCCAGAAACCTAGTTTACAATGAAATGTGCTTTGAAATGCCAGGAATATATTCCCAACCGCTTCTTGAGTCTTTGGGGTGGCTTTCAGCTCACAAGAGCTGTAATGAAGGTGGCGCTTATCAGTCTGAGTTTGGGCTGCCTTAATTAGACCCAGATTTTCTATCTTTAAATTGGTCTTACATCAAAGCTAGAGTTATAATTGCAGGTGATACATTTGCAAGCTGCATTGTTATGTAGAATATGGCTGCCAGCAGGTTGTGTTGGGATTATTGAAAAGCAATTTGCAAGGGAGGTCTATGGGGGAAGGTAGTTCACCTCACTAAGCCTAAAAAAAAAAAAAAAAAAAAAGAGCAATAGATAGCTGGAGGTCTTGGGGAAAACATGTTTAACAACAGGTATTAAAAAAAGAAGAAGACCCTCAGCATTTACCAGCTCTATTCTGCATGCACATTTGGTTTAAGCCACGCCTGGCTCTGAGACTCGTGGCTGCTGAGGTCCAGGTTGTTAGAGGTCATTGCTGGTCTGCATTTGATATGGCTGTGGGATTGGCTTGTGTGGTCATAAAAGGTTATCAGGAAAGCTCAGGCAGCTGGAGGCAATTTTGTGGCAAATTCCCCACCCTGAGGTTTGGAACTGGGAGATTTTAGGCTTACAAGGTGCTCAGAGAAGATGCTGGACTTGATTTTGTTTTTGTTTTTGTTTTGAAGGGAAGTTTTTTTTTGTGACCAGACCCAGAGTCTCACTGGAGAACTTTTTTTTGTTAGTGAAGGAAAATTGCCCTAAGGACAATAAGGGCGTGTTCATAGTTTAGTAGGGGGATTTGTGACTAGCTGAGTCTCATGGGAGAGAATAATGTCCTAGAAGTTAGAAAGGGCCACTCAAGTTAAAGGGCCATTCAACTTCCAAACCATACCTTCTAAAACTTCTGGGTGAAACACCACTAAGGGAGAGCTATGTTCATCCATTAACGACGGGTATGTCTTTCTTTGCGTATTAGCTTAGCATGTCCAAGAAGAATGTGTAGGATCTAGTCAGAGAATAGATTTCTGGGAGTCTGCCTAACTCCTTGATTTGCTGTTAAGTGGGACACAGCAAACTAACTGCTCTCCCCACCCAGACAGGATTGGGCACAGTCATTGCTGAGTTAGGAACCGTGCGTTAGAGCCCCCAGAAAACATTCTGAGAAGCATAATAAGAAACCCTTTCCATATTCTCTCCCTATTTTTCTCTATCATCATTTCTGCAGCTACTTTGTAAACATGAAATAGATTTTCATTGATGAAGTTGTGCTGTCTACAATTGTGTCTACAGCCCACCCAAACAACTGGTCACTTCTGAGGGGTGAGGGACAGGGTAGAGGATAGGAGGCAGACACCTGTCAAAGATTTAGAAACACTTGTGTGTGACTGAACTTTTTCCCTTTTCATCTGTCTGTTCTGGTGGTGAACAGCCTTGGCCCCTGGGGAGGCAGATAACCTCTTGCCTCTTCAAGTGGGATAACGTCCCTCCCTGGGCAAGAAGGTAGCTTTATCTCTAAAGAGTTTAGGCTTAGGGAAGGTGGGTGGGTGCGGGGCCCGCATTAAGTTAGTTGCCAAGGATAGAAAATCTGGGCCTCTACTCCAAACCACATTCACTTTTCTAATCAAACTGGCTCATATGATTTCAATTATTTGTTCATCCTCTCCAAGGGCAGTGGGCCATGGAGTAGGCTGATGACCTGTGAAATTTCAATTTTAAAGAATGAAACTGGTTTTGATTTATTAAAACATCAGCCATTCCTCTGGTTCTGTGTGGGTATAGAGAGGGCAAGAAGAGCTGCCAAAAGGCTGAGTGATATCCCGTGACTCCCCTTCTTCAGCCTTGGCAGCCCCTCAGGCCAAGCAAGCTTCTATGCCCAGGACACGTGGAAGACTCTCCTCTGACTCCCTAATGAAGTGGCCTGAAGCCACAGAGCCATACATGCACTCAATGTCAGCTGGGTGGCTGGGTGGGGTTGTGTGAGGTCGGGCACCACAGATGTCTCTGATGGGGGTTTGTCAGAGCAGAAGTGACTGCGTCAGTATTCACTGTGCTTGATCTCCATCCCTTGATTTCTCTTCCCTATTTCTGGTTGACACTGTTAAATGCGGTATCTGTGGGAGTCCATTCTGGACTTCTAGGTCAGTGTGTAGGCCAGAGAGAGGGCAGGGATCTGCTCCACTTGGTAGAACTTAGTGCTTTGTTCTCTCAGACTCCTGCTTTGACTCATCAGTGAAATAATCCTCATGCCCTTCATCTTATTCGCTTCTCCTTCTCCTTGGAAAACTAATTGTTGGAATGAATGGACTCAGTGTATGTATGTATCCATCAACATGGATGGGTCTTAAAATTTGATCCTAAGTTCAAAAGACAGAAAGAAAAAGAAAAGAAACAGAATGAGATAGGTAAGACACTGTGATCTACAGGAGTTAAAAGTAGATGAACATAAAGTGGCAATACATAAAAAACAAAAAGATCACATGAAACAATTAGAAGAGCTGACTATGAGAGGAGAAGAATGGAAATGGAATGTAAGGATCGAAAGGAAGAAATAAAATGAATGAATCACTCAATCTATCAGTGATGATAATGTGCCATGAACGGAAGAGTATGATTAACTCGACACCCTGTCCTTGGGGTAAAGAAAATAACAATAAGCAATGTAATTTTAGCAAGGTCTTCTAATGCTAGACCTCATGTTAAGAACCCAAGTGGCACCAAGATGATCGGCTCAGCCTGAATCTTTCCATGCTGTGGCTTTGTATCTAGATGCAAAGGACTTCACCAGGAGAATACAGGAGATGTGCTCGGAGGGCAAGCATCTCCCAGAGGAGTTTGACAGGACGGGAGGGGGCTCCTTTCTCCTTCTGTGATTACGGCTCCTTCTCTCCAACCTTGCGATGCAAGTTATTATGGGGCCAGCAGCAGGCTGAGCTTCAGTTTAACCATCTGTAAAATGGGGTAATGCCAGTACCTCCCTCAGAAGGCTGTTGTGAGGAACAAATGTATAAAATGCCTGCTCTTCTCTCAGCACAGTGCCTGGCTCACAGTGAATGCTTGCCATCATAATCACAATCATAATACTTGCTAAGAATAACAATAACAACAATAGTAATAACCTTAAGAATAAATCTTGTCATCGGAAGCATTTTTCTCTTTCCTGTGTGAGTCTTGCTCAAAGGTCCATTTTCAGAATTATTGTAAAGACTCTGGTGTCCAGCCAGACAACATGAAATAAATGAAGTCAATGAAGTTTTGAGATTTGGGAAGACAGAGTATTCTTCGTTGTCTCTTCAGTCTTCTGAGGATCCTATACGCCTGGGGCCACAGCAAAGGAAGTCCTGGCAGCCATTCCAGACACTTCAGTGCAAGAGATCGGAATCTAGAATCGCAGCAAGAAGGAAGAGTTGGGAGAAAGAAAAGTCACATGCGATGCTGAGGATGACTAAAGATTAGTTGGTGACCCAGACTGCATGTGGTGGTTGCCTCCTAACGGTATCTTAAAACTCTCTTGGAGCTTTTCACTGTACAAAGTTCTTGTCTCATTTGAACCTCCTGCCACCCTCCTGAGAAGGTATAGAACTCCCATTTTACAGATAGAAAAACTGAGGCCCAGAGTTTTCCAAGCCCAGGATGAACATCAGAGGTAAACCTGGGCCTAGAACTCAGGCATACTGACTCCCCTAACGGTGCTTTATATAGTAATAATAACGATAATGATACTTGCTACTCACAAGTGTCTATATGTGCCAGGTACTTGTGTAGGGGTTTTAATTCCATTTAATCCTTATAATAAGTCTATGAGGTGGGGTAGACTATTTGGGGCTCACTGGAATGCAATTGCTGTCCTCATTACACAAATGCAACAGCTAAAGCACAGAGAAGCTAAATAACCTGGCTAAGGTTTCACAGCCCGGAAGTGGTAGAGGCAGGGCATGAAACTGGGTGTGCATCACTCCTCTCGCTATCTTTTGCTGCCGTGCTACTATTGTCTTGAGGACCAGGCTCTGCTGCTCTGGGTCTTCTCAAGACAAGAAACACCAACAGACTCAATGATGGATTCATGTCTATCCTTTGTCCCAAGATTAAGGAACAAAACCTTGTGCCATCGGGCCCTGGAGTAAGAGGTGGCCGTGGTTTCTGCAGCAAAGGGTTCTTCTGAACTCGGAGGGCTGGCCAACCATAGATCTCTCTGCTGTACACAGAACGCAGCCCAAGTCTGCCTGGGGATCTAGGGAACTTTTCAGGGGTGCCACTACCCCACTTTGAGTTTTGTTGACTATTTGGGGCTCACTGGAATTCAGCCCGGTACTGAGGCCTCCCTTCTCAATGGCCCAGCTTCAGACTGTGGATTCATCAGAGGAGCTGCTATGAATGGTGGGGTTGGGTTCAGAAGGGCCTTACTCTGAAGGTAAATTCCTAATAAGAGAAGTCAGTGTGCCTTGACCCTGCGCTTGATACTCATTCATTGTTTACATTTGCTTTGTTCTCTCTTTCCTTTCCATCATCCCATTATCTCCAGCCTGAAAATGCATAGAGATGACTGGGCAGCAGCATTGTTGAACTAAGGGGAAAGTTAGATGTCCACATCTAAGAACAGTTTGTCCAAGATACCTGGGAAATGGCATGGGGTGACCACAGAGGTTTACCTTCTTTGCTGTATCCTCACTTTTACCCCCTCTCTCACACACCAAGCATATTTGCTCTTTGCCAGAAGTTTTTGTGAAAGAAATGAGGGATGCATCCTAGGACTAAAATAGATAAGATTTAGAGCATCAGGAGGACTGGAGAAGAGTGCTAAAAGAGGAGGGTGGTATGAGGCCAGTAAAAGCAAGAGGTGGGGAAGGGCAAGGTATGATTGGGTTAGAGTGGGCACCAAGTTTGGCTGGAAGAGGAGAGGAGAAGAGCCAGGAGGTTGGCCTAGAATGATGAGAAGGGCTTTAGACTTTTGACTTTCTTTGCATTTCCCAAAGCGTGTGCAGTGGAACTCTGGTTAAGTGGCATGCTTAGAGGAGTTCTGAGGAGGAGAAAAGTCTGCTCAAATAGCTTTTGGGAATACTGGGTTAAACTCAATTCGGTGCTTTTCTTTACTGCAGGATTTATCTGAGGGTTTATTGTAAAAGATGCACCATGAATCTTCATTGGGGGAGAATAACATATGCAGCATTTTCCAAATTTATTCTACTAGTGAACCCAGATTTCCAAGGTGAAGTTTAAGGGATTAGTTTAATAGAGAGCTCTAGAAAATGCTTTTCCATATGAATGAATTATGGAATGTTTGGGAAGGGAACCAGTGAAAAGGTAATCCCACTCTTGGTTTCCTGTGAGGCCTACATTAGGCCCTACCCTCCTCAGACTCATTACCATAGCTCCCTTAACCCCTATCAATGAGGGCTGAGTTCTGTGCTTAGTTTTACCAACTTTGGGAATGCCTCTGCTTTGTAAATGCCAGTAGGACCCCAGGCCTTGACATGTGGGTCCTTGCAGGAAGTAAGCCACTGATTCTCATTTCAGTCTGAAATTACTATACCAGTCAATGGTCCTAAAACATTTTGAGTCATGAATCCATTTGGAAATGTACAGGAAGCTGTGAACTCTGTCCCTGGGCAGGGGGAGAGTGGGAGGGGGAACTCATAGACTCATAATTTGCATGCTGTATTAATGATTTTCCAAGCCTTTTGAGACCTGTCTATAGAATACCTGCACATACACACACTGGCCCATTGGTTCTTCTGCTGGGTCATCACCATTTATCTTAGTGCTGGTTTCACTTGGATGTTTTAATGACAGCCCAATTAACCCACTCACAAAATTGGCTCTGTGGCCATATGTGACTTTGCCTGGGGGATTACCCAAACAGGCTAGCCAGAAGCTATTTTCTGGGGGTGATACTGGGAAGAAGCATGGAGAGACTTCTAAACTTGTTTTTAATTTAACATCTTTACCTTTGTTTGGAAACAGAGAAAATACAGATGAAATCATCATTCGAAAGACTTCTGTGCTTCTTTCAACTTCTAAAATGTAGGGGATGCATCACTAAAATTGCTTGTGTTGAAGGGAACGAAGCCAAGCCCGTCAGCCTGGGACCCTATGACTGACTTTATGCTTTCCTCAGAGGAACACTGACCTTTGCTCCAGAGTGATGGGCTGAGGCAGGTCTGATGAAGGGAGGGAAAGCTTTAACATGGATTCTGTCCTGGAGATCCCAGTAGGACACGTTTTCCCTAAATTCTTTTCTTCAAGGTCACTTAAAGAATAGAGCCAAGTAACATATCTTTTCTAAATATACTGTTTCTTGGAGAGTGGGGACATGCCTGGTGACCTCTCTCTCTTGGTTTGCATCTCTACTTCCCCATTGTTTGGGAGCCTGACTGTTTTATCATCTCTTCATTTTCAACCTTCTTTTGTCATTTTATTTTAGTTATGGCTCCTAAGTACCAAAAAGCCAGTTTAGGTTATATTTTAAATACAATATAAAAATCTTTATCCTTTAATGTGATGGCTTTGACCCATTCACCTTTATTGTGATCACTCAGCTGCTTGGACTTATTCTAACCATGTTCTTTCATGTTTTTTCACTTATCAGATCTTTCAATCTTTCCAACTTGCTTTGTGTTGAGCATAAGGGATGGGAGAAAGCATTCTGTTGCCTTTTTATCTCATACAAAGACTACACATGGGTGCTTCCCTGAAATTCTCAGGTAATTCTGTTCTTTATGTCCTGAGCATCCTAATCTCTTCCTATCCTGGAGAGCTAGGACAGAAAGGAAAGAAATGGGTGCTGAGCCAAGAAGAGAATGGAGTGTTGCTCCCTTGGTCTTTCTGCCCAAGCAGAAATAAGGGGAAAAGGCAAGGGACGAAATTAGAAAGAATAATAAGTAGAGAAGATGGCAGCTGGTTTTGAGATCTACTAGACAGAGCCAGATAAAGCTTCACAATCTCAATGATAGAACTTGATTCATCTGGGGACCAGGCTTTGGTGACAGAGGGATTTCAGCCTCTCAGTTTTTAGGACTGGTAACAATAGAATAGGCTTTCTACGTGCCTTTGCCTCCACTACCATCTTTTTTCTCCCATGATTGTGGCTAATGACCCAGCACTTGGAACCCAATCCTATGGCCTTCAGATGTCAGCAATTACTTTTGGTTTCCAGATGAATCAGTCAGCCTGTAGCAATGCCAGCTTCTCCAGTGGCTGGCCCAATAGACTAGTGGCCATACACTTGCCCTAAATTTGGCTGGGCTCTAGGAATAAGTGGTCAGGGCTGTCCTGAGAAGATTGTGTATGTGTGTGGCCCAGCTGAAAGCTCTTAAAGCAGGGCCTGGAATACATGACCCCTAATAAGCAGTCGTTTCATTCTTGTGCCTCCAGCCGAGAGTCAAGAACTTTTATGGTATTTTAATGGATGAGAAAGAGTCCAGTGCCCTGGTGCTCTTTGACAGCTTGAGCGCTCCTCCCTAGCCTGGAAGAGCTATGCACACAGATAAGTATGGACAGCATAAGACAGAAGGGTCTACAGCAGGGCCAGAGGGCTAGGGTCACTGAGCTTGCTCATGCTGAGGAGAACAAAGCCAAACCAGTCAGCCTGGGACCCTATGGCTGACTTCATGCTTTATTAAGATGGACACTGAGCTTTTCTCTAGAGCGACAGTCTGAGGCAGTGGCCTGCTGCTGCAAGCTGGTTTGGCCAAGACATAGAATATACACAGGCTGGGCCAAGGGGAGCCTTAATAGTCTCCACGCTTTGGCTATAGTTGAGCCATCCAGAGGCCAGAGCCCCAGATGCCATTCAATGCAAATGACATCTACTCAAGACAAAGATCTCTGCTAGGGTGAGTGTTGGGGGCCAAGCGCTATAAAACCACAGTCCTCTGGCCTTTAGAACATAGCATGGTGTGAGGGGAGTAAGACTTACATGTGGACATTGGAAATCAACAGGAGAGCATGGACCATGAGAAATAGCAGTGGAAGGGTGTCTGTGGGCTTCAGAAGTCTGGGAATGCACACAGAGAGAAGCTAGGGTGCCAGGCTTTGGTGCCCCTCTGGGCTTGAATCTCTATTTTGTTTCTGTTTACAGATTATGTGACCTTTGGTAAGGCATTTTCTTCATTTATAAATCAACCTGATAGTATTTTGTGAACATTAAATGAGGTAATACCTGTGGAGTGATTAACACTGGGCAGGACATATCGTAAGGGCTCAATATGTGAATGAAAGCTGTTATTATTCATAGAGGATATGGTTATTTCAAGGCCACTGAAGCCTCTAAGGGAACAGAGAGAAAGAGAGAGAACACTTACAGTAAGAGAAACAAAGAACATGAATACAAGTTAATAAAAAGGCTCACCTAGAATTTTGGGGGTAGGAGGCTTCACACACTCCATAAATATTGATTAAGTTACTGATGGCCAGGCAGCATGGAATACAATGGTGAAGTAGGCAGAAGTCATCCCTGTTCTCAACTGGCCACTGTGGAGAAAGACTTGGGGAAAGGTGCCAAAATATTCCATCAAATTCAACAATATTTAAGTCAAAGCTGAGGGCTTTGGTGTGGAGTGGACACCATTACATATCTTTGCAGAGTGATCTATGCAGTTAATTGACAACATGGAACTTTCTGGAACTCCTGGAAAGTCCTACAACCTGGAACATCAATTACCATCTAATGTGAGAGGCACTTAAACTGCAGAATGGTGGACAATGTGTGTCTGCTCCTCCCCTAACTGAGTCACAACAGTGCTGCTCTGTGATATGACCGCAACTTGAAAGGGTGATCACTTCTTCTAGCCAATGATAGATAGGAACAGACATGTGACTCAGGTGAAGACAATGCAATATGAGAAGCCATAGATTGGAGGCTTCTGAAAAAGTCTGTCTTTCTTCTTATTGGAGAGTATCTAGAGAGTGTTTCTTGATAGACATGACAGAGAAACACTTCACCCCGATTGCCACTGCCAGCCGTGTTACAATCACGACGGAAGCCTGCCTTAGGATGTTGCCAACTCCATGGATTCCAGATGGAAAGACCGGAAGAACACAGGTCCTCGATGATCTAGTCGGTTCTGGCCAGAACCAACTTGGCAGCCCAGCTACCTCTGGACTTTCTGTACTTGGGATATAATACCTTCCTCAGTATTTCGAATGAAGTTTTCTATTATTTGCACTCGAATGCATCCTAATGGATGCACTTGATAAAACAGAACCAGACATTTATTTAATGATTGTTTCTGCAGTTGGCTTTGTCAGGGCTTTTGTCCTCCCCAGAGGAAGCACACTCAGCTAAGCCCAATCATTGTTCATCAGACAGCCTGGAAGATGCTCCCAGGAACACTCATTCTTGTGTGGATGAAAACGCAAACCCTTTGGATTAAGTCGGGTTTAATAATAGCAAGCACTTTTCCAGACCTTGCAGATATGATCCGCAGATAAAGAGGATATAAGGGAAGAGGCAGAAATGATCAATTAAAATAGAACTCACTTGAAATCATAAAATGGGAAAAACACACCTTTAAGATTTCATCTATCTCCAGGGAAGTCGCTGTAGGTTTTGGAGAAGAAAGTGTTAGTTTTAAGCAGTTTGTCATGTTTTTCTTGCCACCATCGCGTGTCTTCATAATTGTATCTCTCCATTATTCCTCTAGGACCGCCTCTCTTTCCATCTCTTCATCTGTTTTCAAAACAAGTGAAACAACAACCTACTATCAGACAAATTCTGCAACTTCTGGCCACAGTTACTGTGGTAGAAATTTTATATTTTTATCCAACACACAGGCAAAAAGAAAGTTCTGATGTGAAAAGAACGCCTCATGTGAGCCTTGCAATTCTCTGCCAAATGGCTCAAGCTCGCCCCACCTTTTAATTTTACAAAATATTTGTGTTGTGTCTTCAAATTTCCATGGTACACCGGCAGGCTGGGTAATGGAAGGGAGGCCTGTGGGGATGAGGTGTCTGGCTTGGCCAGGCAGTGGGCTGCAGGTGCTTGGGAAGGGTGGCCAATGGGAGAGACTTCTTGGAACAAGCCTGACGAGTTACCGCTGGCCCAAGCCTACGGCCTCATCTCCCTCCAGCTCAGCCCCAGGTCACCAAAAGGAAATGTATTTAATTTTCAAATCCCTCCTAGAGCCAAAGAGAATTCCAGCAAAACAGCCATAAACGTTGAAAGAGTCTTGTCTGATTTAGGAAAACATTCCTTTGGATTTAAAATGAAATATCCTGTGACTAATCTCATGTAAGACTGGGAATGGGTCTAACTGTTCAATTTGGTGGTCAGCGAGGAGACTCCAGAGAGAGACCTTGTCCCTCCCCCACACCACTTTGGGAACGACAATAAATCAGCCAGGACTGAGCTTTCAAACAAGGATTGTGAAGGGTTTGCTGTTTGATCCTCAAGACCCCCTTCTTCTCAATTTCTCATTGATTTCCCATCAAGAGAGTTTGTGCAACTGAATTCCCCATGCAATTCTGGCACTTTGTAAGCCAGTAAATAAATCCCAAATGTTAATTCTTATGAGGACAGTATTCTCTGCCAAGAAATGAATAATGCACTGTGAAAGAAACAGCATCTTGCATGCTTGGATGAGGGAACAAGAAACAGTGGTGCAGAGGAAGTTATGAAGGAGGAAAAACCAGAAAGGGAGATGCAGAGGGAAGAGGAAGAAGACACGAAATTATGTTGGAAAGTATTTGCCCTGTCGCCTTGACTTGAGTGTAAGCTCCTTGTGGCCAGCACCAGGCAGTGACAATAACTAAGATTATTTGGTTCCACGCACCTGCCCCGTGTGGTATGCTTTCCACATACATTCATTTTCTCCTCACAATGATCTGAGAGGCAGGTTCTGCTGTTATCCCCATTTACAGATGGAGAAACTAAGGCTCAGAGAAGTTAAACAACTTGCCCTACAGGATAGAGGAGGGATGGGGGCATTTGCTGGGTACCAGAGCTGACTCAGCCCCACTGTGCTGTCTGCAACAGGCAGGCAATGTGAAGTGTGAGTCATCAACTGTCCCAGTGTTCCCAGGAATGAAGGGACTCTGGGAAGCAGAACTTTCAATGCTAAAACTATGAATGTCCCAGACAAGTTGGGGCAAGTTGTCTGCCTTGGATCTGACACTGAATAACCTCCTTAGGTATCTATGTCAAGAGCTTTTTTGGGAAAACAGGCACTGCCCCAGTAAGATAAACTGACAAGTTGGTCTATCTAGTACCTGCAATCCTATTTCTTGCCTATAGGGCAACCCCTAAAATGCCCTCCTGATATATGACAAATGAAGGAAGAAATACAATAATGGCATATGCTACTGTTATTTAACAAGACCAACAGTTTCCCTTGGAACACTCTTCTAGGCAAAAATGGAAGAAAATCATCCTAAATTCTGGTTCCAGAAAGTCTGTAAGTAAATTATGATTTTTGTTTATTATTTATTAACCAGTGGCTCATTTTCAAGGCACAGAGGGACTCTTTCTGTTTACCCCTGGGACCGTGCAAGGCAGAAAAAAGAATCCTTACGCAGGGATTTTAGTTTCCATTTCTAGACCCCATTTTATAAGCAGAGACCTCTCGCCTGTGAATTATGCTACAATCAAGCCTTTCTCCTGGAGGAGTAAAGTCAATTTTGGAGTCCAGCCAATAATAATAGTTCCTACAACAAACAAAGCCATGCATTTCTAAACAGAGTTTTCACATATGTTATCTGACTTGAGCTCCTGGTACCCCCATGAAACAAATGGGGTATGTAGGACAAGTTCCATGTTCTATCAGTGGGGGCCGAATTTAGAAAAGGTAAACGATTTATGGAAGATCACACATTTAGGGAGAGGTGGAGTTGGAAATCAAATCCGCACCTTCTGGTTTCACACTCTGTGTGCTCTTTGCAACACCTTACTCTTACGGTGTCCGAGAAATCTAATTATTTTAATACCAAAGCGACCTTTGTGAGATCCTTGAAGGAAATGGATATATGAAAAGTAAATATATCTGTATATTTACAGAATTGATCACAGTGCTTGGCACACAGTAGGTACTCATTTCCCCACTGCGAGGCAGAAGGGTCAGGGGAAAGACACGGCTTCAACATAAACCAGATGAAGTTTGAATGCTGGGTTAGCCACCTACCGGTGAAACTCAGGGCAAGTCGCTTAATCGCTTTGAGCTGACAGACCCTTCCCAGGACAAAGCAGTTGTGAGAGTTTATGATAATGGCTGAGGAGGGCTTGGCACACAGGAAGTGCTCCGTAAGAGGCAGCTTGTTGTTTTTAGGTCCCAGATTCTGGGCACTTCCTTATGCCCAGTCTGGTGATGGGAATGGACAACCCAGGGCACAAAGCTCAAATCTCTGGAGGCGCACGTTGGACCAGATGCTTTGTGACCTTCTGTCATGTTTAACTCACCTTTCCCACCGAAATGAGAGGGAATGCTCTCGATTCAGTCAACACATTTACAGTGCTGTCGGTGACCCCTTCCGTATGTGCCTGGGGCCAAGCTACAGGTGATAATTAGCTCCCAGAAAGTGGAAGGATATTAACTCCAGCATCTTGACTCCATTCCAATTGAGATAATTAAATAAAGTGCCCACAGGTGGATCCAGTTAATGAGGCATCGACTAGTTTGCTGCTGAGCCAGCCAGGCAGCAGTCATGGAGCTAGGCATGAGCTTAGCATGGATGGCTAAGCCCTGGGCATAACCAAAAGCACAGAGCACTACCTTCTCCTCTGTTCTCAACCCTGAGTGTGTTCCTGCCCTCAGCCCCTCGGGCACGTGGGTGTGCTGCACTGGGAGTCAGGGACTTGGGCTCCAGGCTCGGCTCTGCCACCAGCTTAATGCATGAATTTGAGCAAGTATCTTCACTGTCCTGACCCCGTTTCCTCACTTGTAAAAGGAAGGAAGCAGTTAAGGGGCAGCTCGTGAAACTGAATAAAGAGAGCTTAGGGACAACTGGATTGAATCTCATTCTCTCCTCCTTTCCTCTTTCTCAGTGTTGGTTTCTGCTTTTCCTTCGCTTCTTTCTCCCCTCCAGCCTCATCCCCTCATTCTTCCATAGGCTTCAGCAACCCCATACTCACAGCCTTTCAGAGATAACATAGGAGGCAAGCAGAGTAGGACTTCCTCCCGGTTTCAATTTTCTCAATCCTAAGGACTTGGTTGGTTGACCTTAACAGGTTCACCTTGTGGACCGACCTTTGTGACTAGGGGGCGGTGCAAGAACTTGCATTAATCCAGAGGCAGATCTATTGAGCTTATCACCAGAAGCCACCCACACAGGAATCTTCCACAGTGACAAAAGTGTCACACACATTGACTTCTCCCTCTTCTAAGAAGCAGAAGCAGCTTGGGTTCCGTGCGTGTGTGTGTGTGTGTGTGTGTGTGTGTGTGTGTGCACGTGCGCGCATGCATGCGAGTGCAAGGAATATATATTTC
The DNA here is from genome assembly GCA_003508835.1 of Eonycteris spelaea. Classification (NCBI taxonomy): domain Eukaryota; kingdom Metazoa; phylum Chordata; class Mammalia; order Chiroptera; family Pteropodidae; genus Eonycteris; species Eonycteris spelaea. The sequence goes on along the minus strand of PUFA01000004.1, from coordinate 11,101,555 downwards.
CTGGTGGAAATAATGCTATGAATGGTGATTATTCTTCCAGATTAGTCTACAAAGAGGTAAACTGAATGGCTGTAAGCAAGCTGCTTACTCTCTATGAGCCTCAGTTTTCCCCTCTGGAAAATGGAAAATAATAATAGTACTAGCTCATGGGTTGTTGAGATAATTAAATAATTCAGGTAGACTCAGTTCTAAGCACACTGCCTGGGCAAAGGTAAGGGCTCAATAAACAGTAGCCATTGCTATTACAACGTGAAATACTGCTTGTGTGTGCTTTTATGAGTGGAAAACTTCACATATAAGGAAACAGGAGACCAATAAGACACCTGATAAAAACTTATTTTTCTTTATCTCAAGCACTGGTGGGTGTGTAAAGGCAGTTTTAATTAAAGGATGGTGAGAAGATTCTGACATGAAACTTGGGGTACTTTCAAGGACCTTAAACAGTGAATGTACTCTTTCTGGCTCATTTTGCTACTCACTTTCTTTTCTTTCTCCTGTCACTGACATTACTCATTTGCTGCTTAGTAGTGTTTGAGACTTTTGAAGGGAAGGGGGAGGGTTCGAACATAGGTCTGAGGAGGAAGAGAAAGATAAGAAGAAAAAAATGGAAATAAAGGTTTTGTTTTTTGTTTTTTTGGATGTGCCTGGAAAAGAGTGACACAGACGTGCATAAAGAATAGGATAGAATAACTATAAGAATAGCTAACTAGTAGTCACTAATAGTTATCATTTGGACCTGCGTGTGAGACAAAAAACTGGCTGAGATACAATTGAGTGAATTCTATATGGTGGAAGACAGAACAGGGTCTGGAACATGCATCATTCACAAGGGAGTGGGTGGGGAGGACAGGTGTGGGGTTTCTGATGCTGCCCCCAAATGGTGCAGGAGGCCAAGAACAGTTTTTTTGGTTCTTGAAGATCTCACGAATGGTATGTCTCAAGAGGGAAGCAGCAGCCATGTTTAACTGTGCCTTTCTTTATGTTCTCTGCTTGAGTTCCCTGCTTTGATCCTACGAATGCCCTGTCTGTCTCGGGAAGCATTGACTTCTTGCCCACCACAGGGCTTGGTGCCATGCTAAGTCCCCGACTGACCCCTGATACTATTGGAGGCCATGAGTACTCACAAATCAAAGTTGCTCCTAACAATTCTCTCTATGGATCAATCAAGGCTCCCACTACTGATACTGCAAGACATCCTAGTTGACTCAGTAGATGGGAAAAGGAATTCCCTTGAGTGGTTTCATTCATTCATTCATTCATTCATTCACTCACTCACCCAACAAATATTTCCCTGAGGGCCTGCTGTTTATAACACTATGGTGAGTGCTGGGGACACATCGGTGAACAAGACGGGCAAAATCTTTGCCCTTCTGTAGATTATGTTGTTGGAGAAGAGAGATGAGAGACCACCAACTATACACAACATGCAGAAAGTGCTACCAGTGAAAATACAGGAGAGTATATAAGAGTATTTAAAGAGCGCCTGAAAATTAATGAAAAGTAAATATCTTGGTTCCTGTTTCAAAATTAAGATCCACATTTTTTGGGACCTTCAGTTGTTTCTTTCTTTCGTTCTTTCTCTCTTTCTTTCTTTCTTTCTTTCTTTCTTTCTTTCTTTCTTTCTTCTTTCTTTCTTTCTTTCTTTTCCTTCCTTCCTTCCTTCCTTCCTTCCTTCCTTCCTTCCTTCCTTCCTTCCTTCCTTCCTTTCTTTCTTTCCTTCTTTCTTTCTTTCTTTCCTTCTTTCTTTCTTGTCATAAAGGAGATATAGACTCAATATGGAAAACCTGGAAAACATAGAATGTATAAAGATACAAAAATCTCCCATAAATCACTGTTAAAACCACATTTATTTTATGCCTACTTGGCATCATATTGCATGTAGTTTTGTAACTTGCTTTTTCACTTCAAATTACATGGTGAGGCTCTCCTCCAGCCAAAAATTTAATTTAAAACATCATTTTAAATAACTGCATGATATGCCATTATATAGATGTAGCATAAATTATTTAATCATGTCCCTATTGTTGAACATTCTGTTTGTTTCCAATCTTACAAATATGCTTCAATGACTCTCCTTGTTTCTAAATCTTTGTTTGAGATTCTGTTGGTTTCTTAGAATAGTTTCCTAGCCAGTCAGGCCACAAACACTTATTGAGCAATTATTACATGCCAGCACGTTTCTTTTCACTCTTGGAGCGATTCTTTTTGGTACTGATAGGACTGCTTGTCTATGCTACCCTTGATTTTGTTTACCTGACCAGGTGGGCCTGTTTGCCCTCATCTTGTCTTGGCCTCAGTTGCACCCAGAGCACCCTGGTTTTATTTGAACTCCTCTCAGCATTAAGTCTGTTTTTCCCCTTTATCTTGCATCTCTTGGTATCTAATCTTCTGGGACTATCTGCTGTGCTCTCACATCCAGATTGTCTGTGTCTTACCCCCCTTTTTTTTTTTTTACGGGCTGAGAATTGTGGCAGGAAGGGTCTCAGGAAATTGAACCAGGGTCTACCTCAAGTGTGTATGCTTATGTCGGGACATGGGAAAAGAAGGGGAGAAGCAGGCAATCCCAAAGTATCAGTGTGTGGGAAGGTAGAAGGTGGAAGTCTATTGGGAAACAACCAGAAACTGGCCCAGCTGCCCCTTGACCATTTCTGTGGATGGAATGAAGGAAGATTGGGTTTCTAGGGCACGTCATTGATCTTTCTCATTGACTGTACCTCTGGAAAATTCTGAGTATACTATAATAGAATGTGCATCAATGGCTCTAATTAATGGCCTCCCTGAATCCTTGCCCTTTGCCCTGTAACTTTGCAGTCCCTTCTCACTCAGATGAGACATGATTGGCCAATTGGATACTAGCAAATGTGATGCAAGTGGAGGTTTGGAAGTGCATGCCTATTTCACTCTTGTGCAACTGGCCTTGCTCTCCCTCATAACTCTGATGCTGCCGTAAGAACATAGCAGGGCTAGCCTACTGGAGGGCTGGAGAGCTCTGAGGACCTAAGGCCATCCTAGACCAGCCAATCGGTCCCCTGCCAGTTTGGTGAGGCCTCTCAGATTGGCCGAATGACCCATAAACTTGTGAGGGGGAAAAGCCATATATTAAGTTTTAGGATTATTTGTTACTCAGCAATACTAACTAATAGTAAATTAGTATTGCAGCGTAGAGAAAGGGAGGGCAGTGGGGAAGAAGACGGAGGGTACAGCAACAGAACAAAGCAACCCAGCTCTGAGTTCATAGTAAGCGCTGCTACATAGCAGGAATTCCACCCCCGTGGCTGCCTTTTGACCTTAGGGTTGAGTTTGGCTGCTCCTTCACTGTAGGCACACTCCCTTCTGTGTCTCCTGATGAGCAGTCCCAGGAACCAGAGATGTCAACTCTTAGGGGGAACACGTGCCCAGAGACCAGCTCTTCTCAATTCTGAGGGAGGTTCAGGAAAGAGCTCTGGAGTCCCCTACACTGGGACCTGCCCAGTAGTGGCCTGATTTCTTTTTGTCCTCATCTACACTTTTGCCTTACCCCTGTCCATGTGGGTGATATCCTGAGCCCAGGTTTCACTTGTCAGCCCTCACCTAGAGCAGCCTGCAAGAGACTATCCTGTTATGATCTCATTACAGTCCCCCAATGCCGAGCAGCACCAGTTTGGGGGCATGGGACTGATCCAGCATGGTTATTGAGCTGGATCAGTCCCCTTCCAGCACAACCCATGCCATCCCCACACTGTGTGCCTCCCCTGCCATGTATGTGCACAGGACTGCAAAAGGCATCCCTTGGGGAATTTGAAACATATAGGGGCAGCTTATTTAATGCACGTAAATGGCCATCCTTTCTGGTTTCTTTTTCCTCCAAGCTGGCTTCCCAACTAGAGAAATGCAAGTCGCCCTCCACTCTTCCCTCGATATTACATGGTGGTTTCTATCTCATTATTATTGCATTATATGTAGCACATCTGTTACTGGTCAGGAGCCAACTATTTAATTCTATTAGATACATCTATACAGCGAAGTGATAATCTACACCAGGTTTGTGGAACAAGTACTTAATACTTGGCAGCGAGTAGCCAAAGACTTGATGCGCAAGCAAGAGAATGTAGGAGGCCCGTTGTAGCTGAGGGTCACAGCGGCCAGAAAGCTTGGCTACATTCTTCCCTGAACCAGCATTCCAGTGTGGGAAAGAAGTCAGTCATCGGCTTGTTCCAACATCTGCAAGATATTGATGGAGAACCACGGAGGTGGGGGTGGGAGGGGGGAGAGGGGAAACGTTTACCTAACCAAATGCTAACTCTTCCAAGGGGACTCATGTCAGCGCAGGCTAAATGATGTGAGAGTTTTAGGAACATGTGGTAGTATTTACCCCCCAAGAAACGGACATAGATTTGCATCTTGTTAGGTAACGGCAGCGCCTTGGACGTGCCTTCTGCTGTTGCCTCTGAGTTCCTACTCGTGTTTCCTGGCTTCATCTCTGCACATCAGAGAATGGATTTGTGCTCGGCACTGGGGAACAGAAGTGGGTTCTGTGTGCTGGGACCTCCGGCCAGGACTCTGACTTCATGGAAATGCAGGTTGGAACGGCTCCTAAACACCTCATCTTACACAGGACAGTCCACGGCCACGCTTGCTGCCTTGCGTTTGAACTGGCCAGCTTTTGTCAGCGTGTCCATCCAGCATTTTCACCCAGAGGGCTAGAGGGATGGGGAAGGAATGATGATAGGATCTATGTCTCGTTTCCTCTTCATCCAGAAGGAAGAGTCATTTTTTAAATCTTAAAATTGATGAAGGGAAGTAGAGAGGGGCAGGTCAAGGGGAAATCATGTCCCATATTTCATCGATTCCAAGTAAGATGTCATCCGTTTTAAGATGTACGGTTATTTTACATACCACTAAGAAAAAAAAGTTAACTCTTCAACTATGACATGCCATCAATTTAAAAAAAAAAATCCCAATTTCAGAGATGCTAAAATATGGAGAAAAAAATGTGCATATTAAGATGTCCCACTCCACGGCTCTCCCAAGACTGGCCACTTATGAATTGTGTGATGGTGGGCAAATTAACCTCTCTGTGCTTCAATTTCCTCATCTGTGAAATGGGAATGGTGAAAGCACACACCTCGTACAGATGTTGCAAGGATTAAACATTAATATATGTAAAGTGCTTGAAGGAAGTGCTATGCGTTTACTAATTATGTGACCTTGAACATGTTGCTTAATATCTCTGAGCCTGTTTCCTCAGCTACAGAATGCAGGTGGCAATACCATCCTGTTCATTTTCATTTGCTGCGGAACAATGTTTGCTCTTGCAATAACCAGGGATGTGGGAGAATAGGATAGCTGTCTAAAGGAAAGAGTTCACCGTGGAGAGTGGACTCACATGTCAGCAAGATAACTCATCCTTCCTTGTTGAACCCACTGACCATGGCAGGCTGTCCTCCCTTCCAGGGGTTCAGGAGAAAGACCTGGTTTGTCACTGGCTACTTGTTTTTGCAGTTAACATGAGCTACAATTTACTTTTGATCTCAAATATGGTAGATTTTTGCCCTTTGTCCCTGGGTTGCTTTAAGAATTATTTGCCAAACAGTTTCATATTTAGTATCATGGCTAATGTTCTCAATGGCCCTGTAAGGAAGGTAGAATAAGTATTATGATTCTCATTTATCAAAGGAGGAAACAGAACTAGAGAAATAAAATGACAGCCCCAAGTCACAGAAAGCTGGTTTTCTTAGAGAGATAAGTCATGATGCTTATGTTTGAGTGGTATACTGGACTTATGAATCTTATGTTCAGTGCCTCTCCCTGCAATGGCAACCCCTTCCAACTCCGCCTCCTCTACCCCCTCTACCCACCTCCCCCTCCAAGAGGATTATACATTCCTTCCTGTTGATACCAGGCTTAGCTAGGTGACTTCATTTGGGCAGTGAAATGTGAGCTCTATCCAAGAAGAAGCTGTTAAGAGCTATGCTTGATTTGCCATATGTCTTTTTCTTCTGCCACAAAGTTGGCAAAGTTTCAGATAGAACTTTCTGGAAGTTCTACATCCACTGGGTCCAGTGGTGAGGACAATAGGGAGCTGCAGTTGGCCCACAGTGAACTTGCGGCATGAGCAAGAAACAAACCTTTGTGGTTATAAGCCATTGAGATTATGGAAATGTATGTTACTACAGCAAAACCTACCCTGTTCTAACTGATATGGTCTATTTTCCAAAACATACCTTCTGTCCTCCATGAAACATTTGCTCCCTTAGAAGAAGGTACCTCAAGTGGCCCGATAATGGTGATCTCTGCTTCTTATTTTAGCACACACCTCTCTTCTTTATATAATCCTGTCTTTATATTGCCTCTCTCTGAGCACAGAATCAAATAATTCTGATCATGGACTAAAGTAGTACAGTTTTAACCATGGATGCCTCTTGTTATGAATGTAATTGTGCCCGCTCCCGCCAATTCGTATGTTGAAGTCCTAATCCCTGGTAACTCAAACTGTGATCTTCTTTGCAGATAGGCTCTTTACAAAGGTAATCAAGTTAAAACGAGGTCATTGGGATTGGACCCTAACCCAGTATGACTGGTATTCTTACAAAAGGGGGAGATTTTACACAGAGACATGCATTCAGGGAGAACGCCATGTGAACATGAAGATGGCCAACCACAAGCCAAGGAGTGAGGCCTGGAATAGCTCTTCCTCTCACAGCCCTCAGAGGGAACCGACCCTGCCAACACCTCCGTTTCAGACTTCTAGCCTCTGGAAATGTGAGACAATATGCCTTCTGTTACTTAAGCCAACCACTTTGTGACACTGTGTTATGGCAGCCCTCATTTTTTTTAAGATCATGGAAGTGGTAGCAATTTAGATTAGAATTAGAAGAAATTTGGAAAATAAAAAGTGGGGTGTGGGGAGGGAGAGACACTCCAGGCAAAGATGTGGCATCGAGCCATCTGGAATGGGAAACACACCTTGTGAGCTTGAGGCCGGGCAGGTATACTAGTTCCACTCATGTGTGGGTGGGAGATGGTAGGAGAAGGTAGGTCAAGGCCAGGTGGGGAGGAAGCCCTTATTCTTGATGAATAGCCTAATGCTGAATGCTTTCAGTTTTGAGAAGCAGAAACGGTTACAGCTTTCTGAGGAAGAATTCTCTGGTGGATTTGGGATTTGCAACTGGTCAAAATTTAATCAGGACCAAGTCTAGTGGAGCAAAGGAAATCATAAGTTGGGACAAAAAGTAATAAATCAATGAACAGATTTCTAGAGTGGTTGGCTTATGTGAAATAAATCAATCTCCCTCTGGCTACAGGTCAAACTTCTGATATGTGTCCTCACTTGGCAGGGATACTTCAACCAGCACCCCAGGAACTGAATCCATGAGGATCCATCTCTCCAGAGTCTGGTGTCAGCCTCGTTCCTGAGTCAGTCTGCCCAAGTCAGGCAGAACATTGCACTTCTGACCGGGGGCCTGCAAGAGTTGTACTGCTCTAGACCTGCCAGTGGGGAGCCCAGCTTGGGCCTGATCTTCCGTGTTGGCCCCACCTATGCCCATGTGACACAGCTTCTGTCCGCCTGCCTGGTTTTCCATTCCGGTTTTCCCACCGCTCTGAATTCAGAGCACTGAGTATCAGCTGAGTGCCTTGGCTGTGCTGCCCCAGCCCTGGCAGGCTTCCTTCAGACAGTATGGCCCCTGTGCCTGGGGAACTGTGGCGACATATTCCACTCTCCAGATCCAGCTCCCATGAACACCGATTCCATCCAGTCTGGGTTGGCTGTGTCAGTTTTGCATAATATAAAAGACAATGTTACCCTTCGGAAAGGCACCTGGGTCAGTTTCAGTTGGCTGTCCCGCCTAAACTACTAAAGATTTGAATACTTCCCTTGGAGCTCCTTCTCCCAAGATATGACCGCTAAATTTCCTTTCTAGGGAGAAGGCGCTTGCTGGCTCCCTCCAGATCCTCAGATGCATATGGAGGGCTACATGCCTAGTTTCGAAGGTGCCTGGGGACCTGCAGATAAATGATGGCACTCAGGAGCCAGGGCTCACGTTACCGCAGAGCTGCCCACAACTGGCTTTCCTCACCCGAAGTGCCTTGGCAGTGGGTCCCCTTCCAGCTGCACGTCTCTTGCCTAATGGGGAGCCGGTCCAGGGCTCTGGAGCGAAGGCCCCAAGATCCAAATCCCACTCCGAACCAGTGAGTGACAAGCAGCTAATTTCCAAGGCTGTGCAGCGGATATTTTTTCTTCCTTCAGCCCTCTGGGAGAGAAAATGATGCAAATGAAATACTCCAAGGGGGAGTAGCTTGTTGTAATTTATGATTAATCTTGAAAAACCACATGAGCTAAGCATTCCAGGCCTGGAGCTAACCTAAAACCAGGAACATGATACCGCTCACTCACACGCCTGCTCACTGGCTGCTTCCCTCTCTCCCCCGCCCCCCCCCCCCCCCAAATCCTAGGTGTGGTCACACAATCCAGATCCCTTGCTGCTCAAGCCAGCAGAGGATACCTTTGTTGGGAGCAGCTCGGAAAAAAGCCACCCTGGGATCTGTCTTAGAGAAAAGTTCCCCTAATCAGAATAATTGCCCAATGCATTTTCATAACATTTTGCTTTTTCAAATACTTGATTTTATTCATGGCAGCCTCATGTTGGAGAGCATCTCATCCTCTCTGAGTCCAATAAAAATTCTTCTGGAAGCATGTTTGCACCTATGACTGAACATGGATGAAAATAGTGATGGGACATGGTATCTGGGGACTGTCCCGCCTCTTTAGAAGCAGGGCATGTAGGTGTCCTGAAGAGGGCTCTCTCCTAGGTGTCCACCTCTGACTGTGAGCAAGTCATTTTACTCCTCAGGCTTCTGTTCTTTGTCTCAAAAATGAGACTGACATTGTTTGCCCCGCCTCCGAGATTGCTTGGGAAAATAAAGTCACTGTGGCAATAACGTCATCTATTTGTGCCTCAGTTCTCCCTTTGGGGGGTTTTAATGAAAATTAAATAAGCTAATGGATGTAAGTGCTTAAGATTACGTTTGCACACAATATATTCCGAATAAGTGTTGGGTGTTATTTTTATTGGTT